>JAOTQJ010155965.1:0-72998 GCA_025642045.1 Solanum sejunctum | reverse complement strand
TAAGTTAAGTAAAATGTTACATAGGTCCCAATACTTTATTAAATCGAACCAATTAAGGACGTTCGGGGTTTAAATTACGTTGCGGGTCCTAACATCCTGTTTGCAAGCTTTGATGTGGACTAATTGATGTTTTATTTACTTGAGGGCAAGCAAAGACTTATGTTGGGGGCGTTGATGAGTCCATATCTTGGATTCATTTTGAGCTTAGATGTGAAAATAATGTTGTCCTCAGTATGTTATTATGCTTCAATTTCTAACTAATATGTATGCATTATGACAGGAATGAAGCTACAAATGCACAACTAGACAATACTCAATAAATTTTGGAAAAAGGGTAAAAGAATTAAAAAGGTGAGCAAAAGCGGCTTTGCTAACATAATCAGTGGAAAATCAAAGATTCAAGGAGACTATCTAACATTGTAGAAACCAAGCACTCAAGTCCATGCCAGAAAGGTGGTCAGAATTGACACTGCCAGTAGTTTTGGAATATCACAAATGGGAAAGGAGACCGTCTAATATTGTAGTACAAAAGAACCTAAGCTCATGATAGAAAGGCGATGCACAGGGAAATTCGACGGATTACCAAACATGATCAGCGGAGTATACAACCATCGCCTAATCATATAGAGTTTCAATCGTTTAGGAGATGTAGAGAAAGTTATCAAGTGCACATACAATGCATTACCAGAGTTCTCAATAATGGTAGACCTTGATTATCGAATAGTAACTTGCTGAAGAAACTTTCATTTATTTTGTATAGACTATATAAGTTTTTTGGCAAGGACATTGTACATAGAATTTCATATCCGGTTTTATAGATAAAGAGAAAAAGAGAGAATAGAGTACATAGAAGTTTCTTGCTCAATAGTACAAGGGTTTGGTTATTTCAAGCTTTAGGAAGAAGAAATTGCGGAGATTAGCTAGTTTAATTCAACTTTACTCTTGCTCTTCGTCATACCCATATACTCAGTTGTTGAATTTGGTATTGATTCTTTACTTTTGAGCATGAGTGACTATAACCCATATGTTGGGTGTGTGTAAATAATATTTGTCTTTGATTTCTATGTTGGGTTAATAATATTTTGATTATATTATTGTTAATTTGTGTGAGTTTATATCTATTGCTAAGTTTAATCTAAAATGCCAAGGTTGCAAACTTGGGGTTTACTTTAGATCTCTAATTATTGCTTTAATAGAATGTTAAAAGATGTATTAGCTAAAATCTTTTGGGGTTTCAGTTTAATGCCACAACATTGTATTCAATGGCTAAGGTATTAAGAGGTTTGCTATATTTCTCAGGCCAAGCATGACCTAAAGCAATCTGCATATGATGTTGTAATAGATTCATATGAAACATCTTCACTGTGATAATTAAAGTATTGGTAACCAACAACCTAGCCTACTCACATCTATTTTAACTCAATTAATCAAGTGTTTAAACCTGTCTTAGTAGATCTAATCCTATGGTTGCACATCCCCAACGTCACTCTTAATCTATTGTTACTTTGCAAGTTAGATATTGTTATTAGAAGAATCTTAATTTTATTTACTAGAACCCCCAAGTAAACCTTACAATTGCCTAGTTCAATGAATTACTTTACCACCAATCCCTGTGAGTTTCGGGATTCAACCTTGTCTTTTTTTGTTTGGTTAATATATTGATAATGATCTTCCCTTTTTTGATTTGAGTAATAGATTTGGATGACATCACTAACTCGTCTTAATCTTCCTACTTTCTTCAAGGTATGCGTGATTTTATTTATGATTATCTTCTAATCATGAACCCCCAAATTCTATTTGTCAAATTTCAGGATTGCTAAATAAGATTTACAAGTGAGTTTCGTGATTTTGCTCTAATTTGACGAAATTAAGTTGTGGAGTCATTTCAATTGATGCTTTAACCTTAGTTTAAATCTTATTATGCCAATTCACATGGATTTTTTAAGAATTGAATAAGCATGTCTTTTTGTGATGAATTTATGCCTGTGTAATTTCCAATGTGTTTCAATAGTTGATTTCTTTATGGATTTAGTATGATTTCATATTATTATGATCTTTTAAGCATAAATTTCAAGTACTCATGCTATTCTCTCATTCCATATGGCATAAGCATGCATGAATAGGATTTTCATGAGATTTATGATGTGGGTTGATGCAACGACTCCCAATTTAGGAACCTAAGAGTGTAGAAAAAGTCAGGTTAAAATGACCTAAAGTTAAGTTCACAAGGGTGACTTATGATCAATAGGAGGAGTTATGGCCCATAGGTTTTGCCTTTCAATATGAAAATCAGGAAAAGAAAAAAGCTTCCAAGTGTGGGGTAACCATAGACCACCAGTGACAGGTCGTAGAGAGGATGATGGTTCATAGATAGAGTCATAGGTGGGACTATAAGATATTAAGGAAACTTGGAATTTTTTAAAAGTGACCTATGAATTAACAGCATGGCTTGTGAAATGATATACAGTCCATACAATCCCTTCGGGGATAGGATCCAAGATAATGGGAAAAATGGCTAAGTACGAAAACACTCAATGTGTCTAACCACGAGCTGTAGATCAAGCGACAACCCATAAGATGGTTTCATAGTTTTGAGCATAGCAAATCAATTCCAGGGATTTTGGAAAACTTAACAACATAAGTGAGGCTTACAATCCGTGGTTCATCCTATGGCCCATAAATGAGATTTTGTAGGGTGATTTTTGGTAGTTTTAATGAAGGGTAGTTTTGTTATTTTCTTCATTTCTATACCTAAACTAAGTCATTTTAATAAAGTTTGGGACCTCAAGTTAGATCCTAAACCCTAAGAAACTCTTACTCTCTTCATTGTTCCAATTCCTAAAACTCAATAACGCAATAACACTATCTATAAGCAAGGCAAATCTAGGGTTTCAAAGGTTCTTCATAAGGATTCAAGTTTGTTTCCCACATAGCTTATTAAGATATGTGAGTTTGATTTATGGGTATCCTTCCACCCATAAAGTCCTATTTAAAGTACCTTTTATTTAAGTTCCTCAAAATAATTTGCATGCTTATGATGATTTCATGATACCTTAGCTACTTAAACAATATTAATGAAGTCATAACATTTTACTAAGTATATGCATGTATTTAAGTTATTAATGATGAACCCAATGATGAGTTCTTTTGTCGAAAAGATGTGGGCTATTTTACATGTTTCCAAAAGAGTATATTCTCATTATTTATGTGATTTATGATTGTCCCATTTAAAAGCCTCACCCACTTATTTTCAAGTAAGGTCTTATATGATTTTTTTATAACTATTAGGGTATTAAACCTAAGTTTTAAAGTTGTGATTTGTCAAAGATACAAGCATGTCAACAATTGTCCCAAAAGATGTTTAAGAGAGGTCCCCTAGATAAAAGGAGAATTTTGACTTGGTGGTTCCTATGTTTGAGCTACTCCTATGATTGCTACATATGATTCTATGTGTCATCATTTGACTAAGTACATATTTTTTAAAAGATTTCATGGGATGACTTAGCATAAAGCGGACCTGAGATAGGGATTCATTTTGTTAGTTGAGGCATGATCCAATAAAGATAAATCTCAATATCCCTAACTATTTTTCACCATATGAGTCCTTAAAGGCTAGGCTGATGGATCCATATACGCCACTCATGTTATTAGGATGCATGAAAAGTTGACGAATTTCCACCTAAGAAGTAGTCTCCCCGTGCCAATTTAGGGGGTTATGTTGTATTCCACATAGTAGCTCAAATGGTCTTATATGTTGGTTAAGGTCTTCTCCCACAAGTTTATGGCTCTATGTTATGATTTCTTATGAGTGATTCCTCATGCAAGTTTCATCTTCTATATTGAGTTATATTCCTTGTGCATGCTTAAGCTCATTTAATGTACTATTCATCTCATATGCACTTATATGTATTAATTGAATGATGACATTACAATTTCTTGCATACATTGCATCTTACATACTTAGTGTATTTTAGTGTATTAGTGCATATTTTGCCTGCATAATTTAACCATGTAGGGACATGTACTCCTCTACTAGCTCATGGCTAGTATTTGGCGTTTGTGACTATAAGTTTTATTAGTGATGAGCCCTTAGTTTGGGACTTTACTATTTTCCCCTCTGTCTTCTAGTTTACTTTGAAATGATGCATATGTGGCCCTCTTGAGTCTTTCACATTCTATGCTATTCTATTATGGAGTCTTTTCTACTTGATGAAAATTGATATTACCGGTTTGTTCGATCTATATATTAGTTGATTTGCTTTATGTACAAAGATATTAGTCTTTCATGTTTTTTAATTTTGCTTCACTATATTAAAAGTCCCATAGACCTTATCCCCATTTTAATTCTGTCTTTTTTTATGCTTATGCCTATGAATGCTTAAGATAACTTGGATGAGTTACCTTCAGATTTCGCATTTATCGTATTTTGCCCATTTTTGTGCTTATCGTATCTATCGTATGATGACTTATAGCTCCCTATCAAATAATCACTACCGAAAAACAAGTTTCTCCACTCCAATCAGATGATGGAGTGTCTCATGTCAAGTTCCGAGCCACCTTCACTTTATTGGTTGAAGCATTGGCCAACTAAGTTAACAGGAAGATAGTTGTTCCTCCCCAAGTGTCAACTTCATCCACTAGAGTGCATGAATTTATGTAGAAGAACCCTCTTCAGTTTCAGGGTTCCTTAGTGAAGCCTGCCAAGTAGTTTATGGCTACCGGTATCCCTTCATTGGAAAAAGCCAAGTTGGTGGCCTACAAACTCAAAGTTGTGGCCAAGATCTGGTATGAGCAATGGGTAGATGGGAGGGGCTAAGAAATAGGTCCCACAGCATGAGGAGAATTCAAATGTGCCTTCTTGGATCGATTCTTTTCAATTGAGCTAAAGGAGGCAATGTTTTAATAGTTTATCAACCTCAAGCAAAGGAAAATGAGTGTAAGGGAGTATGTCCTCAAATTCACTAAGCTTTTTAAGTATGCCCACCTCAAGGTTGCATATCCAAGGGCTCGCATGAGCAAATTCATCTCTAGCATCTCTGATTTGGTCTCCAAGGAATCCTAGATGCCCATTTCAATCAAGGAGACGAACATCTCCCATTTTATGACTTATCAGAAAAAATAGAGAAGGAGAAGCTATGAGAGAGGACAAGGGTGTCCAGAGGGGCTTGAGTAGATAGTGGGATCTGTTCTCACCAAAGGAGTGGTTGTAACAAATTACAAGGTGGCCAAAGGTAAGGTGGATAAGGGCCTACCAATAATCCTCCCCGGACCAATAAAAACAAGGGGGTTGCTCCTAATACCCAAAGCCCAAGTTTCCCTAAGTGAAAAAGTCTCCATAAGGGAGAATGCCTAGCTGGGTCCAACGCTTGCTTGAAATGAGGGCATCCCAGCCATCATGCAAAATATTTCACAAACGGCGGTGTAAGGCCCCAAGTACAAGGTTGGCAACTTCAAGCCATCCAAAGGACCAACAATTCTATGCTCTCCACAGTTTCCAAGAGGTTGAATAGACTCTAGATTTTATCACTAGTATGTTGATAGTTTTTAATTTTGAAGCATATCTGTAACGATCCCAAAAAGTGCCTAAAAATGTGCCTCCAAATACCTAAAATTTTAAATTTCATATGTCTCAAAATCCATTCGTTATTTTGAAACTCCAACTTCTTATTCTTGTTCAAGGGGTCCAAATTAGGGAAAAAAGGATCTAGCCCCAATTTAATAGCAAAGATTTAGCAACTACGAAAATTCAAAGTGTGCAATTTCCAGAACAATTTTCGCATCTTGGGTGCGATATGCCCCAGTGTTATTTTGTGCATTTTTCTATTTCAGGGCCAAGGCTTTTGGTCTTGGGCCTAAGGGTTCCCACACTTGAAAATACATATACTTAGCCTACTTTCACCCTTATATCATCCTTAAATTCCCTAATATCCTCTCAAACACTTAAACTCATATTTCACCCTAAATTCAAAGCCCAAAACTCAAGAACAATCTTAAGGATTTCGTCAAGGATTTCATTCAAGCTTCAAGTCTCTATCTTCAATCTCTTTCAAGGGTTCTCCAAAGCTAAGATATGTGGTGTTGAACCATTGGATACTTTCATCCATGGTTCCTAAGTCTCTTTTTTATGAATATTGTATGATTTAAAGTTGATTTTTACATGTGGGTCTTGTATATTCAAAAATTTACTTCATAGTGATTTTAATTCATGAAAGTATGATTGTTTTAACATGTTTTGAGCTCCAAATTTTGTATCTAATTTTGGATTTGATAAGGGGTTTTAATGTGATTGTCTTGGGGGGGTTTTCAAGGTGTTTATTGATGGTTTTATGATAGGTTTTCTTGATTAGTTTCATCTCTAAATTGCATGGTCTGTTATCCCTATTTAACGCCCTCAAAGTCTTTGATAAAATGTCCAAATGTGGTTTCTTGAGGAATTAAAGGTCCAAAGCATGAGATATGATATGAATGATATTAGGACAATGAAATAAGTTTATGTATACGATTATTTCTATATGAAGTATTGCACTAGACCATATGATAAATCCTATATAAAGTGTTGTGTTAGACCATACCCGATCAGGGGGGACAAGAGCCCGAGTAACCATGTTGGGGGTTTACACTCATCAATAATGTGAGGGGTTTATACTTCGTCACAATGTTGGTAACGTGTGATTACCATCTACCATGTGAGGGGTTTATACTATACAACCACCAAGGGGTTTATAATTTGAGCAACTAGCTTGGTCTCTTCTTCACATATGGTCTCTTCTTCACATAGTTTACTTGAGCATTTTTTTCTTAGGCATTGAACATATATGTCATATTATCATATTATGTCTATTTCTTAATATTATACATTTGGACTATGATGCCTACATATTAGTACACTCAAACACACTAACGGATACTCTTGCCTATATGATATCACTATGTAGGAATCGAAGCCCAAGTTGATCCTCCTCCTCCTCCTCCATATGGCTAGTTTGGTGCTATTCAAACTAGTTGGTGAGTCCTTTATTTTGGGGACTTTGGTCTATCTTGTATTATCTTGCATTAAAACACTTTACTTTATATTCGTTTTGACTATGAGGGTGAGCCCGGTTACCTTGTCTTGACCTCGTTCTTATCTATGTATTTAGAGGTGTTTATTGGATAAGTTATGTATCTATGATTTGAGATAAGATTCTTTATCTCTTGATGGTGATTGTTTACAGGCTATCCCTTACTCCCTTGCCCCTTATTCTTACTTTATGCCTTTTTACATGCTTCCGCGACCAATAATGTGTAATGATAAGTTAAGGAGCTTAACTAGGGACCCTTCGGGCTCCCCATTCATCGTGTCACGTCTAGGCCCTATTTTGGGTTGTGATAAACTTGGTATCAGAGCACTAGGTTGTTAGATACTCGGAGTCTAACACACCACGTCGATTATAGTCTTATTCATGGTTGTGTTATATACCACAACTATGAGTAGGAGACTATGAGGCATTCTAGGAAATTTTCACTTCTTTATAATCCATGTCGTGCGGTAGAGTTAGATCCCCTAGAGCTTGTTACTATCCCCTAACCATTATATTTCAGGATATATCTCAAGATACAAGATGGTGATATATCAAATGCGGAGGTTTAAAATGCTCTATAGGTAATGGCCAAAGCAGTGACAACTTTGGCAACTCGACTCAATCACCAAGTGAGAGCTCCTGAGACTTCTAGCAGGAAGAAGAGAGGTAGTGAGTCCAAGAGCGCCCATAATGTGGGTACGTTCAAATGTCTTAAATATAGAGGTGTTGGTGGTATGGCCCCTAATAGTTTGTGTTCTAATTATGGAGGGGGTCATAGAGGCCCATGTTTGAGAGGCACAAATGCTTATTTTCATTGTGGTGAGGAGGGGCATAAGAAGAAGGATTGTACTTGTAAACCCTATAAGGATAAATGAGGCAATGGTGGGATGACTAATCCCAAGGGTCAAAGGTGTGAAAAAAACCACATTGGCCCATGTGGGAGGAACATTAGTGCTTGCTTTGGATATGGTAAGGTGGGTCATAAGCTTATGGATTGTCCATTTATTCCAAAGGGGTGTAAGGGTGGTTGACTTTTGGACTATAGTGGCTATGTTGATCAAGTGCCTTAAGGAGGGGTTGAGGTGCCTGATGCTATTACTGGTAAGTTGAAGTTTCCTTGGCTTTGGTGTGCTTGCATTGTTAGGCCCAGTGTGCCACTACTTCTCTATTCTTCTTGGTTGATGGTGGGGCTTCTTGTGTGCCCAAGTTGTTGTGTAGATCTTTAGTTTCTATCCTTTTGTCAGGTATATTGTCGCTAAAAGGTTCATAGGTGATGGTCTGGTTTTGTATTGTATTAGGTCTTACTTGTTAGAGTTGATATGGTGGAATTTGATGTCAACATAGCAACGAAATGGTTGCATGCATATTCATGGTAGAACCCATAGAGGTAGCCCTGATTCACCAATGAGCACGTCTTTGAGTGGGAGGTTGTTAGATGGTAGCAAGGGAGGTAGGTCCATTTCATGCCCTATGGTACAATTAGACTCTAGGGGTTGTATTTGTCATCTTGTGAGAAATAGAGGTGTTGAACCTAAGTTGTTTTGTCTATTGAGTTATTGTTATTGATGGAGGAGGCTTTGAATGTCCTTTCCGATATTTTGAATTTTGGGGTAGTGTTATTTGGTTTGACTAATACACCGGTTATGCCTATAAGTCTCATGAGTAATATCTCTAGTCCTTACCTTAATAGGTTTATAGTGGTTTTGGTGATGATATTGTGGTTCGTTCCCTAATGAGGTAGTGCATGTGAATCATTTGAGAGTAGTACTACAAGTTTAAGAAAGAAGGTTGGGTGCTACTAGTAAAGATGTGAATTTTGGTGGTAAGAGGTTGCGTTCCTAGGTTACGTGGTGCTCGATGATGGAATTAAGGTGGACTTTAGTAAGATAAAGGTGATTAGGTGTTAACCTACCCCTTGAATTCCTTGTGTATTAGGAGCCTCTTGGGTTTAGTGGGCTATTATGGGAGATTGTTAGTAGGTTCTCTTCTATTGTTATTCCTATGACTTAGTTGACCCTAAGTAAGGCCATGTTGTGACCGACGTTTTGAGTAAGCTGATTTGATAGGTTTGGGAGTTACTATTTCTTGCGTTATTTATTGGTGATAGTAGGATTCATGTGTATGTGGGTTGATCATTGACCCTTCCATTCAAGGAGACTCGAAATTATTTTCGAGAAAACCTACATGCATTTTACTTATTTTAATTTGGAATTTGAATATTATAGTTTCGAAAATTCTATTGATGCATGGGTCGTGTTTATTTGATGATTAAATGAGATTTAAACCGTTATATTAGGATTCACTTTGGGTTTATGAAGTTATAAGTATGCATGTTCCCCTTTCAAAATTATTTATGCATGATGGATTGCACTATAGATTTAAATATGTAATTAAATATGTTTTCACTTCAACTTCATATTATAAATATTGATTGTTAAATGGTGTCTTAATTATCCATGTCATTTCCTCATTATTCATAGCGTATGCATTCATGTACACATATTATTTGAAAAATTATGTTATAGTCAATTTCATTTTATGGCATGGTTTTGATAAAAGGTTGGTTGTGGTAATGTTGTGATAACATATATGTCTTTGATTTTGGCTCGTTAAGCATTTTGGGTGCTTGCATTATTTTGTATATGAATGGGCTATTGCTATGCATGAGTATTATGACTATGAAATTATGATTTTCGCGTTTGAACCAAAGTATGAATTATTATAAATGGTGTTTGGCTTTTAAGCTCAATTGTGCATTGAAATGATGTGGAAAATGACTATTTCCTCTTTGAAAGTATCTACATGCATATTATAAGTATTCTTGTGGGATAATGACTTAACTTGTTTTGTTGAGGGCCTTGGGGTAGTTTGGGCTACTTGCATAGCATGTTTCTATTGAGTGTAGAACCCGTAAGGTTGTAATATGATGGGTAAGGATAGTCGATATATTTAGTCAACTACGATAGGTTAGTCACTTCTCTAAGATTGATCTTTGGTTCGGGTTTTGTCCCCAAGTGAAAGTAAGGCTAGGTGATATCCCTAAGTGTCCTTTTCGGACTAGGAGTAAGCATTTTGAATATTGGTGGAGTTGTTTGGTTGGCTTATATGTTAGTTGTGTATATGGGTTTCATGAATAGGATCTTAAAACCCTACCTTGATATGTTTGGGGTGGTCTCTAGTGATGAGGTATTGATTTGTTTAGAGCTTCTGAATTATTTGGGGATTGGTTGCTAAATGCGATAGATGTGCATTGTCAATAGCAAGAAGGTGTGTTGAAAGTAGTGCCTCAAAACTGGAGATTAGTTGTATCTCAAAATACATCTTAAAATAGGATTAAGTTCAAATAAATGATCTGCAATATTGTGCAGAATCAGAAGTTTGTTCCTAATTTTCTGGCTTTAGTTATTGGAGATAATGATAGCTTATTTTACTCCATTTCTTTAGCTTTTTTAGTTATTATTTCATATTTTTATATGGTAGTCATTATTCTAATAAAGTATGAACTTCATATCTGAAAGCTTTTTTTTTCTATCTTCACCATATCTGTTTTTTCTCTCCAATAGATTGGTATTAGAGCATGCTATCTTGAGGGACCTGTAGAAGAGAGTGAACCATAAAAATAATTCTTTGAACTATTATCTTAAATAGTTTATAGAAAATGAATTCTGAAACTACTTTCTTAACTACACCTGTCTTCAATGGTGAGAATTATCAAGCTTGGGCAATTAGAATGACAGTTCACCTTGAAGAATTGGATCTCTGGGAAGAAGTAGAAAAGGACTATGAAGTAGCTCCTCTTGGTGATAATCCAACAATGAATTAGATAAGAAATTACACGGAGAATAAGACAAGGAAAGCCAAAGCTAAAGCTTGCCTTTTCTCTGCAGTATCACCTTCAATTCTTACCAGAATCATGCAAATGAATTTTGCTATAGAAATTTGGGACTATCTAAAAAAAGAATACCAAGGAAATGAAAGAGTGCAAAATATGCAGGTGATGAATCTGATTTGAGAGTTTGAAATGAAGAGAATGAAAGAATCAGAAACTATAAAAGAGTACGCAGACCAATTACTCGACTTGGCCAACATGGTGAGATTGTTTGGTAAGGATTTCACTGATGAGAGAATTGTTCAAATGATTCTTGTTACACTTCCTGAAAAATATGAAGCCATAATTTCTTCTTTAGAGAACTTTAAAGATCTGTCCAGTGTTACTTTGGTAGAATTTGTTAAAGATTTGCAAGCATTGGAATAAAGGAGAATGATGAGGAAAGAAGGTTCTAATGAAGGTGCTTGTCAAGCTAAATTAGAGAACGAGTCAAACAAAGGAAGGGAAAAAAGAAGAAGACAAGGCCGAGTAATAATTACAACAAACAGAGAAAATCAGCCACCCTGTCCTCACTACAAAAAGAAAAATCACTCTCAATATAAATGTTGCTGGAGGCCAGATGTCAAGTGCAACAAATGTGGTCAACTGGGTCATGTGGAGAGGGTATGCAAGTCACAATCACAACAAGAAGAAGCCAAGGCAGTTGGAAATCAATATCAAGAATAGCAACAATTCGTAGTGACTTGTTGTGCTAGCAAAAGAGCTTCTGAAAGTTGGTTAATTGATAGTGGATGCACAAATCATATGACCAGCAACCAAGAGCTCTTAATTGATCTAGATAGATCTTTTATTTCCAAAGTCAAAATTGGAAATAGAGAATATCTTGATGCAAGAGGAAAAGGGATAGTTGCAATTGAAAGCCCTACAAGTTTGAAACTTATAACTAATGTTCTTTTTGTTCCTGACCTTAATCAAATCTCTTAAGTGTTGGACAACTACTTGAAAATGGCTTGAAGTTGTTGTTTGAAGAAAAAGCATGTCTCATTAAGGATGCTGATAATAAGGAGATATTGAAGATTAAGATGAAAGAAAGAATTTTCAACTTGAACCTATTGGATGAGAAGCAAGCAACAGCTGTCCAATTGGAAAACAACTTAGAATTATGGCACAAAAGACTCTGACAATTTCATCATGATGATATACTCTTCATGAAAGAAAATCAACTAGCAGAAGGTCTCCCAAGCCTTGAGAAGAACATGCCTGCTTGTGAAGCTTGTCAGTATGGGAAGCAAAAAAGACTTCCATTTCAGAATTCATCATGGAGGGCAAAGCAAAAGCTACAACTTATTTACACTAATGTAGGTGGACCTTAGAAAACATCATCTGTAAAGGGTAAAAAAAATAAAAGGGTAGTAAGTAATATATTGCCTTTATTGATGACTGTATAAGATACTATTGGATTTATTTTTTTAATTTTAAATCTGAGGTCGCTGACGTATTCTAGAAATATAAGGCTTTTGTGAAAAATCATAGTGCCTGCAGAATTCAGATGATAAGAATAGACAATGGTACCGAGTATACTTCAGAAAACTTTAACAAGTTTTGTAGTGATGCAAGAATTGAGCATCAACTAACAACACCCTATACTCCCCAACAAAATAGAGTAGTGGAAAGGAAAAATAGGATACTAATGGAGATGACAAGGTGTTTACTTCATGTGAAAGAACTGCTAAATAAATTTTAGGCAAAAGCTTCAAATACTGCAGTCTTACTGCTAAATAGATTGCCAACTAAGGCCTTGCAGAAGAGGACACCATTTGAGGCTTGGTTTGGTTACAAACCTTTGCTAACAAATTTGAAAAGTTTTGGTTGCCTTTGTTTTTCTTATGTACCTCAAGTGAAAAGAGAAAAGTTGGATAAGAAGGCTGAACCTGGAATTTTTGTAGGATACAACGGTCTCTCAAAAGCCTACAGGATCTATCAACCTCAAAATGACAAAATCATTATTAGCAGGGATTTTAAGTTTGTGGAAAATAACACCTGGAGTTGGGAAAATGATGGAAAGCAAACAAATCTAGAATTTTTAGAGAAAAAGATATTGATGATGTACCAGTTATATACACAAGAACACTTTCTAATATATATCAAAGGTGTAATGTTGCAATTTTAGAACCAGTTGAATTTATGAAAGCTGCTAAGGATGAAAAATAGAGATATGCGATACAAGAGGAGCTCAAAATGATTGAAAAGAACAATACATGGGAGCTGGTTGATATACCATCGTACAAGAAGGCTATTAGGGTCAAATGGGTTTATAGAACTAAGCTCAATCCTTATGGTTCTATAAACAAGTACAAGGCAAGGCTATTTGCAAAAGGGTACTCATAGGTATTTGTAGTAGATTTTTCAGAGACTTTTGCTACGGTCTCTCGTTTGGATACTACAATAATGTTTTTAGCTTTAGTAGCTCAATAGGGATGGAAAATCAACTAGCTTGATGTGAATCAGGCTTCCTCAATGGTTACCTTGAATAAGAAATCTTTGTAGAACAACCTGAAGGTTATTCTATCAAAGGCAAGGAAGACAAAGTGTATCTTCTAAAGAAGGCATTGTATAGTTTAAAATAGGCTCCTAGAGCTTGGTAAAGTAGAATTGATACTCATCTTTTTAGCTTAGGCTTTCAAAAAAGTCTCAGCAAGTCTACACTCTATATTAGAAGAGAAGATTCTGACTTAACCATTGTCTCTTTATATGTGGATGACTTGTTAGTTACATGTAGCAATTTTGACTTGATCATACTGTTCAAGACTAAAATGATGGAGGTTTTTGAGATGACAGATCTTGATGAAATGTTATATTTCCTTGGAATGGAAATTCAACAAAAAGGACAAGAGATCATTATATGCCAATAGAAGTATGCTAACGAAATTCTTGTTAAGTTCAAAATGGAAGAATGCAAGTCTACAACAACTCCTATGAATCAGAAGGAGAAGTTTTGCAATGAAGATGGAGCTGAAAATGTTGATGTACTTTATAGGAGCCTGATAGGTTGCCTAATGTACTTGACTGCAATTAGGTCAGATATTCTTTATGCTGTGAGTTGACTTTCAAGGTATATGCATTGTGCTGGTGATATTCATTGTCAGATATTCTTTATGCTATGAGTTTACTTTTAAGGTACTACGAATTTTTTGTATAATATTAAAAAAACATCAGATTTTCAGTTTCTTGGATTTTTTGATAGTGACTGGGCTAGCAGCTCACATGATATGAGAAGCACCTCAGGTTACTATTTTAGTTTTGGCTCTGGACTATTTTCTTGGTGTTCAAAGAAGAAAAATATAGCAGCCCAATCTACAGTTGTAGTAGAGTACATTGCAGTTGCGTCAGCTATGAATTAAGCTCTTTGGATTCAGAAGAAGCTGGCAAATTTGTACATGAAGCAGAAGAAGAGCACTGAAATCTTTATTAATAATCAAGCTGTAATTTCAGTTGTAAATAATCCTATTTCACATGGAAAGACTAAACATTTCAAGATTAAGATTTATTTCTTGAGGGAGGTACAACAAAATGGAGATATAGCCTTAGTGCACTGCAAAATTGATTTTCAGAATGTTGACATCTTGACGAAAGCACTACCTAGAGCAAGGTTTGACTATCTCAGAAAAAGACTTAGTGTTGCTGCTATTGAGTAAAGGAGGAGTGTTGAAAGTAGTGACTCAAAAGCTAAAGATTAGTTGTATCTCAAAGTACATCTTAAAAATAGATTAAGTTCAAATAAATTAGTTGCAATGTTGTGCAGAATCAGAAGTCTGTTCCTAATTTTTAGGCTTTAGTTATTGGAGATAATGATAGCTTATTTTACTCCTTTTGTTTAGCTTTCTCAGTTATTATTTCATGTATTTATATGGCAGTCATTATTCTAATAAAGTATGAACTTACATCTGAAAGCTATTTTTTCTATCTTCATCATATCTATTTTTTCTCTCCAATAAGGTGATTAGAGTTCTTTAGGGATTATTAGTCGAGTATACATTATTTTTCTTGGTAAGGTTAGTGTGTAGTGGGTGATCTAAGTAAGGAGCCTATAAGTAGATTAGCACATATGGTTAATAGTGGCAAGGAGGTGTCTAGTGGAGTCCATCAGTTGGTTAGATTGGAAGATAGGTTGAGGGAAGTTGAGGATGGTAGTATAGCATTCCTGATGGTTCCAAATCTTCCTTGGTTAAGAGGTCTATATTAAGCAAGGCCTTGATTTCACCTTATTAGAGTTGAAAGTTTTGGGTGGAAAGATGGTAGAGTTAAGGTTTTCTCCTAAGGGGGAGATAGTGGTTATGGTACCAAGTGGGTCAGATGTATTTAAGATTGTAAATTGCGTTGAGGAGTGTGCATCCTTATAGAGTGTAGAGGTTGGTTGGTAAGTTTTCATAAGTTTAGGGATTCGCCTACAGATGTAGATATGGTTCATTCGGTTCTTTATACTTCTTGGTGGATGGGATATGTTGGTGACTCTAGTGCTATTGCACTCCTTGAAATTGGGGGTGATATGGAGGACAAGTTGGCTTAGAGGAAGGTCCCAGTAGAGGTGTTGGATAGATGAGTGGGGAAGTTGATTGGTGAGGATGTGGTGTTCATTAAGGCCCTCTTGAAAGGGATCATCAAGTGAAAGATGTCTCCAAAGAAGACAAAGCGATCTTATGGGAGTGATATTTATAACTCATTCACTCTAATCAAGCCTAAGATAATGACTAAGTCCTTCATATGGTTCCAAGTGTTATGTTTCTGCCGCTACGTCATTCATGTCCATTCATGTTTAAATTAACAATTTCATGATGATTTTATACTTATGATGAGGTTTTGTAAAATGGTGTTTTAAGTGTAATGTTGCATTCTTGTTGGGGCTGACTTATTTTAGATCAGTCTTGTCTTATACGTCTATTTTACATTCGGGGACGAATGTTCCCAAGGGGGAGGTATTGTAACGACCCCAAAAAGATCCCAAAAACATGCCTTGAAATGCCCAAAATTTTAAATTTCATATATCTCAAAATTCATTCGTTATTTCAAACATTCGATTTTGAATTCTTGTTCAGGGGGTCCAAATTAGGGGGCAAATGGTATCTCAAATTATGAACAAAGATTTCACACTTATGAAAAGTCAAGAATGCAATTTCCAAAACAGTTTTTGCGTTTGGGGCGTGACGTGCCCCGGTGTTTTTTTGTGCATTTTTCTATTTCAGGTCCAAGGCTTTAGGTCTTGGGCCTAAGGGTTTCACACTTGAAAATTCATATACTTAGCCTTATTTCACCTTCATATAATCCTTAACATTCCCCAATATCCTCTCAAACAGTTAGACTCATATTTCACCCTAAATTCAAGTCCCAAAAGTCACGACTAATCTTAAGAATTTCTTTAAGGATTTCATTCAAGCTTGAAGTCTCCATCTTCAATCTCTTTCAAGGGTTCTCCAAAGCTAAGGTATGTGGTATTGAAATATTGTGTCCATTCACCCATGGTTCCTATGTCTCTTATTTACTAATATTGCACGATTTAAAGTCGATTTTTACATGTGGTTCTTATATATTGAGAAATTTATTGCATAGTGATTTCAGGCCATGAAGGTATGGTTGTTTTTGTATGTTTTGAGCTCTAAATCTTAGATCATATGTTAGGTTTGATGAGGTGTTTTAATGTTAATATCTCGGCGTGTTGCAAGGTGTTGACTGATGATTTTACAATAGTTTTTCTTGCATGATTTCATCTCTAAATTGCATGGTCTTTTACCCCTGTTTAACACACTCAAAGTATTTGATAAAAGGTTCATATGTGGTTTCTTAAAGAATTAAAGATCCAAAGCATGAGATATGATATGAATGAGATTAGGATGATGAAATGAGATTATGTATATGATTATGCCTATATGAAGTGTTGTACTAGAGCATGTGATAAATCCTTCATAAAGTGTTGCATTAGACCATACCCGATCTGGGGGGACAAGAGCCCGGGTAATCATGTTTGAGGTTTGTACTCATCAACTATACGAGGGGTTTATACTTCATCACCATATTGGTAAGGTATGATTATAATCAACCATGTGAGGGGTTTATACCACATAACCATCAATGGGTTTATACCTTGAACAACTAGTTTGGTCTCTTCTTCACATATGATATCCTATATGAGCATGGTTTACTTGAGCATGTTTTACTTAAGAATTAAACATACATGTCATATAATTATATTATGTCTGTCGCTTAATATTATGCATTTTGTCTATGATGCCTACTTATTATTGCATTGCATCCTACATACTTAATATATTCAAATGTATTAACAAATACTCTTGCTTGCCTAATATCATTATGTAGGGCTCGAAGCCCAAGTTGATCATCCTTCTCCTCCACTTGGCTAGTTCAGTGATACTCAAGCTAGTTGGTGAGTCCTCCATTTTGGGGTCTTTGGTCTATGTTGTATTATCTTTTATTGAGGCACTTCACTTAATATTCTTTTTGACTATAAGGGTGAGCCCGGGTACCTTGTCTTGGCCCCTATTCTTATTAATGTATTTAAAGGTGTTTGTTGCATAAGTTATGTATCTATGATTTGAGCTTAGACTCTTTATCGATAAATGGTGATGTTTTGCAAGCTATCCCTTAGTCCCTTATCGCTTATTCTTACTTTATGCCTTTTTACATGCATCTATGACCAATGATGTGTAATGATAAGTTAACAGGCTTGATTTGGGGACCCTTTGGACTCCCCATTAACTGTGTCACATCTAGTCCCTATTTTGGGTCGTGACAATATACCTTACTAGATCTGGGGGCTAACTTGTCATTTTTAACTCTATTTCTTACTATTAAATTTAATGCATATCCTAAAGTCCTCCATCAACTCTATGAAGTAAGTAACCCCATAGGAGAATTCATTATTGCTCGAAGAGTCTATAGAAATTGTCCTATCTTTATTTTTCATAAAGTGGTCTCTTGTGACTTAGTTGAGCTTCCCATGGTAGACTTTGATGTGATTCTTGAGATGAATAGGTTACATGCTTCCTATGCTTTCATTGATTGTAGAACCCATAGATTTAAGTTCTAATTCCAAAATAAGTGAATTCATGAGTGGCAGGGTAGTAATTCTTTATGTAAAGGTTAGTTCATTTCTTTCTTCAAAACCAAAAAATAATTTCCAAAGGTGCATCTATCCTCTTGTAAAAGTCAAACATATCACTTTGAAAGTTCCTCCCCTTGAGTCTATCCCTATTGTGAATGAGTTTGCCAATATTTTTTTGAAAGAGTTATCGGGAGTCCATCCTAATAGGGAAATAGATTTTGGTTTATATCTTCTACTTGACACTCAACCTATCTTAATTCCTCCACATAGAATCGCTCCTGCAGAGTGTAGGGAGCTAAAGGAGAAATTGATGGATTTGTTAGAGAAGGATTTTATTAGACATAGTTGGTCTTCATCTGGTGCTTCAATTTTATTTGTAATGAAGAAAAATGGGTTGCACCGTCTAGGCATTGACTGCCAGTAACTTAATAATGTCAACATCAAGAACAAGTATCCCTTTTTAAGGATAGATGATTTTGTTTGATCAATTGCAAAGGGCTACACACTACTCCAAAGTCGACTTGAGATCCGGGTATCACCAATTGAGGGTGAGAGAGAGTGACATTCTTAAGATGACCTTTTCGAATAGGTATGGTCACTTTGTGTTTGTGATGATGTCATTTGGTCTTACCAATGCAGTGGATATAATAATGTACTTCATGAATAGGGTGATAAAGCCCTACTTTGACAAGTTCATTGTGGTGTTCATTGATTACATTCTAATCTAATCCCAAGATGAGCAAGACCATATGGAGAACTTGAGGGTAGTATTACAAACCCTTTCCTTGGGCATGTGGTATCACGTGATAGTATCAAAGTTTATACTAAGAAGACTGAAGGGTGAGAAATTCGCTAAGGCCAGTGACTCTTACAAACATAAGGAGTTTCTTGGGCTTTGCCTATTACTATAAACGTTTCTACAAGATTTCTCTTCCATTGTGTCCCAACTCACCAAGTTAACTCAAAATAAAGCTAAATTTTTGTGGAAAGATGAGTGCGAGATTAGCTTCCAAACTTTAAAGGTTCAATTGACAATAGCCTTAATATTGACATTTCCAGATAAAAATGATGGGTTTAGTGTTTATTCTGATGCATCAAGAACTAGTTTGGGTTGCATGTAGATGTTTTCACCAACCAAGAGATCCTCCAACATCTGTTTACAAAAGGATCTTAATTTGAGGCAATCGTGGTGGTTAGAGATACTTAAAGGCTATGACATGAATGTAAAGTATTACCACTCGGGAAAGGCCAATGTGGTAGTCAACACCCTTAGTAGAGTTTTCATGGGTAGTGTGTCCCACGTTGAAGATGATGAATAAAGGGAGTTGGTCAAAGAAATCCATAGACTGGCTATATTGGGGGTATAGCTAAATTAATGCAGAAGTGGTGGTGGTGCTTTATGGGTACACATCTTCTTTGATTGAGGAAGTTAAGGTTAAGAAAAGCCGTGTTCCTGCCTTAGTTGAGTTAAAATACTTAGCAAAAGATTGAAAGGTAGAAGATTTCTCACAAGGGGGAGATGGGTTACTTCGATATCAAGGGATATCATGCTTGCGAAATGACAAAGAGCTGAGAAAGGTGATGATTAAAGAAGCTCATAACTATTGATATTCCATCCATCCTGGCGCTACAAAGATGTATAGAGTCTTGAGGAAGATATACTGGTGGAATGGAATGAAGGACATTGTACAATTTGTGTCTAAGTGTTCTAATTGCCCACAAGTCAAGGATGAACAACAAAGGTCTATTTGCATAGTACAAGACATTGATATTTCTACTTGAAAGTGGGAAAAGATCAGCATGGACTTCATAGTGGGTTTGCCAAAGACCAAAAGACATTTTGAACCATATGGGTGATAGTTGACCATATGATAAAGTTGACTCATTTCTTATAGGTTAAGACTATATTTAATGCTAAAGATTATGCTCGCTTATATATTGGAGATTTGGTGAGATTGGATGGGGTTCCATCGTCCATCATAGTGGATCATGGATTCCATTTTACCTTTCATTTTTGGAAGTCATTCTAAAGGAGTCTTGGTATGAAGGCAAAGTTAAGTACTACTTTTCTTTGCCAAACTGACAGACAAATCGAGAGGACTATGCAAACCTTGGAGGACATGTTGAGAGTTTATGTGTTAGAGTTTAATGGATGTAGTGATTAGTATTTGCCATTTATTGAGTTTTCCTACAAGAATAACTTCCATGCAAGCATTGGGATACCACCATTTGAAGAATTGTATGGTAGATGATATAGATCGCTTATCAGGTGGTTTGAAGTTAGTGATGTAGCACTAATTGAACCCAAATTAGTAATGAATTTTATGGAGAAAAATAAAGCATACGAGCAAAATTGTAAATGACCTAAAGCGGACAAAAGTCGTACTTCGATGTATTGAGTAATAGTTCTTGAGTTCTAAGTTGTTGACTGGGTCTATTTGAAGGTGTTATCCAATTTGGCAAAAAAGGAAAGTTAAGCCTAAGGCATGTAGGGTCTTATAAGGAGGTGAGAAGAGTGGGACGTGACATATGAGTTGGATCTACCTATTAAGCATTTGATCCATCTTAATTTTTCTTATGTCGATGTTGAGGAAATTCATGGTTGATCCAAACTCCATAATTACTTTGCATGACCTAAATATTGAAGAAGATTTGAGTAATTAAGCGGAACCAGTTGATATCCTAGACCAGAAAGTAAAATACTAAGGAACAAAGAAATTACATCCGTCAAAGTACTTGAGAGAAATCCACAAGTTAAGGGTGCTACATGGATAGTGGAAACAAATATGATGAAGTGTTATCCCTATCTATTCCACTTTACTCAAGCGTAAGGTATTAAGAAATTCTTCTAAAAAACTCTACTTCCTTGCATTTTAGTTTTACATGATGCATGCAACTATTTCTACGTTTATGGACTGTTTTAACACATGTTTTGAGTGTAGATTTCTAAAATTTCATGAAATGATGATTTAGTTGCATTTTTTCATACATACTAGGTTATTAGCTAATAATTTATTCCTTAGACTTTGCCTTTAAGTACATTTGGGCACAAATGTTCTATATGGGGAGATATTAGAACAACCCCCAGCTTAGGAGCCTAAAAGTTAGAAATAGCTTGGTTAAAATGACCCAAAGTCAAGTTCACGAGGTAACTTACGACCTATATGAGGAGTTATGACCCATATGTTTTCCCCTTAAACATAAACTTCAGGAAATGGAAAAGGTTGTCAAGTGTGGGGTAACCCACGAACCTAGTGATAGCCCATAGAAAAGATAATGGTCAATAGATAGGGTCGTAGGTGGTACCATCAGGCCTGAAGAAAATTTGGACTTTTTAAAAGTGATCTATGAATTAACCATATGTTCCATGAAATGATATATGACCCATAAGCACCATTCGTGGATAGGGTCTAAGAAAATGGGAAAATAACTTAGTGTGGAAAGAGTATACGAGTTCAACCATGATCCATAGACCAAGTGATGGACCTTAACATAGTTTCACAGTTTTGAGTTCAACAAATTAGTTTAAAGTATTTTAGAAAAGTTAATAGGACGAGAAGTACCTACTATCAATGGTTCATTTGACGGTCTGTAAATAAGCTTTCGTAGAGTGATTTTCGATACTCTTAATGAAGGTTATTCTAGTTATTTCTATCTTTTCTATCCCTATACTAAGTCATTTAGGTGAACATTAGGATATTAAACTGGATCCTAAACCCTAAGAAACTCTAATTCTTTTCATTTTTCCAATTTCTAAAAATCTCTAAGGCAAGAACAGTCTCTAGAAGCAAGGCAAAGCTAGGGCTTACAAGGTTTTTCTCAATGCATCAAGTTTGTTTCCCCCATAGCTTATTAAGGTATGTGAGTTTTATTTATGGGTATCTTTTCATCTATAAAGTCCTATTTAAAGTATTTTACCTCTTTATGTTCCTCAAAATAATTCGCATGCTTATGATGATTTTCTGATACTTTAGCTATTTAAAAGATATTAATGAAGTCTTATGGCATTTTACTAAGTATGTGCATATACTTAAGTTATTGACGATGACCCCAATGATGAATTTTGTTGTCGATAAGATGTGGGCTATTCTACATGTTTCCAAAAGAGTATATTCTAAAAGATTTGTGTGATTTATGATTGTTCCATTTAAAAGCCTTGCCCACCTAGTGTTAAGTAAGTTTTTACATGATGTTTGATAATTATTAGGGTATTTAAGCTAAGTTGTGATTTCTCAAAGAGATGAGCATGTTGACAATTGACCCAAAAGATGTTTAAGAAAGGTCCCCTAAATAAAAGGACAATTATTACTTAGTGGTTCCTATGCTTGAGTTACTCCTATGATTGGTACTTATGATTCTAAGTGTCATTATTTGACTAATTATATGTTTTAAAGATTCCATTGAGATTGGGATTCATTTAGTTAGTTGAGGTATGACCCATTAAAGATAAATCTCAATGTCTCTAACTATGTGCTAGTATAGGAACCCTTGTAGGCTAGGCTAGTGTATGCATGTAGGCCATTTATGTTATTAAAATGCATGCAAAGTTGACGGAGGTCCACCGTACCGGTGGTTTTCCCGTGCCAACATAGGGGTTATGTTGGATTCCATGTAGTAGATGATATGGTCCTATATGTTGGTTAATGTCTTCTCCTATAAGTTGATGACTCTATGCTATGATTCCTTATATGTGATACCTCATGCAAGTTTTCTCTTCCATATTGAGCTACATTCCTTATGCATGCTTAGGCTCACTTCATGTACTTTTTATCTTATACACTTATATGTTATATTTTTGAATGATGGCATTATAATTTCATGCATGCATTACATCTCACATATTTAATACATTCCAACATACTAGCACATATTTTACCTGTATGATTTAACCTTGTAGGGATAGGTACTCCTCCATCTGCTCGTGGTTAGTGTCTTTCGCTGGAGATAACACTTTTATTTGTTGTGATCCCTTAGTTTGGGACTTTACCATTTTTCACTGTATCTTATATTTTACTTTGAGATGGTGTTTTGGTGGCCTTTTTGAGGCTTTTACATTCTATGTTGTTATATTGTGGAGTCTTTTCTTTTTGGCGTAAACCGACCGTTATCGATATCGTCCGTCAATATATTAGTTGGTGCTCTTATGGAAAAAAGATATTAATCTTTCATGCTTTTTTAATGTTGCTTCATATTCTTAAAAATGCTCATAGAACCCTTCTTCCTTTTAATTCCTCATTTATTTGTGTGTATGCCTATGAATGCTTAAGATGACTTGGGTGAGTTACATTCGAGAATCTCATTCAACGTGTGATGACTAGGTTCCTAGGTTAGATGAATATGACTATGATTTTAAAACAATTATGGCTATGACATGACATGGGATCACATAATATCTACGATATGCCTTTAAGCAATTATGGTTGTGTATACACCATCATTTTGAAGTACGAATGAGCTATTCCTATATGTAATTATTTTTTTAAGTATGATTTGTATTTTAAGCTCAAGTATTTATGATCTTGAATGATGACTTGGCTCGTAAACCTAAGTATGCATGATTTTAGTTTTAAAGGACTTATACTCCTATTTCAAACATGTATAGTATATGTATTCCTGTGGATGATGAATTAGCATCGAATGTGATTGGAGGTGGGGACTTGAACTAATGGGTCCTTACATTAAGTCTCCTTCTCGTAACTATGTGCCAGCGTAGGTTCATGTTTCTGACCCTTTTTGGATGGTTATGTTTCGTAAAATTCTCTCTGCAATGGGTAGTTTTACCATAAGGAGGAGTATCGTCTACCTTTGGCAAGTAGATCACTCTTTCTCCAATGTAGGGTAAATATGTGGATTCCATGTAATAGCTCACATGGTCTTACATGTTGGTTGAGGTCCTATTCCTACTATGTGTAAGTATTGTTGCATTTATGCACTATGGTTTTAAGGCATATTGTTATAACTTTATTTCTTACATATTTTCCTCTCTCTATATGTGTGTGTGTGTGTATGCACGCGCCCTCATCATCTAACAATGAACAATTTATGATGTTGAAAAGCATTACATGTCTACGTACTAAGTATATTAAAACATAGTAACATATATCTTTTTCCTACATGATCTAACCATGTAGAGACCAAAGACTTCCCTTATCCACCCCTTTAGGACTACATTTGGTTTATGGAAGTTTGACTTTGCTGAGTCCTTTATTCCAAGTATAAGATCCACCCTCTATATACCTATTTTATTTTATGTTTAATATTTCTTTTTACTTTGAGGGTGAGCTTGGGGCATGTCTTGGTCCTAATCATTTCTATGACTTAGAGACATTGTTGGATGTCAGTATATTCTATGTGTGAGCTTTCTATGCTTGATAATTGTGGAGTCTATGCTTATGTTGATATTGTTATGATCTTATGAGGAGATGTTGACATTCTTAAGTCCGTACTCTCATAGCTTGAGTCATAAGAACCTACCTCTTAAAAATGCTTGTGATGATGGCTTGATGATGAGTTCGATGTTCCCTATTGCCATAGCTTGAGTCCCGAACCCCCCACCCTTCAATTTACTTGTTCAGATTATGTGACAATGAATTCCATACACTCTTATCCTATATTAGATTCTAAAGAACCCTACCCCTAGTTTCAATTTAATATGTTCGAATTACACTTTCGAACTGATGAGGTGTGTATAGATACAATGAGGCTTGTTTGAGGACTTTTAAGTTCCCATTTGCTGTAACACCCCCTAAGTCATTCCACCTAGTCTAATTAGATGCACATAGAAAACTCAAAAACTAACTGAAAAAAGTCATTAGTAGAAACCACGAAGGCTATCTACAACATGTAGAATGATCTACGACCCATAAAAGAGACCTCATGGATGTCCAGGAGACATGGTGAAATTTTCCTGAGTCTAAGGTGCAACCATGAGATGCTATATGGACTATATATTGTTAGATGACCCATAGATCATCATTCATAGTTTGATTTATCAAAAATCAACTTTTCAGGATCTTAAGTTACAAGTCGTCAGATGGTTCATAAACCAAGGTATGACCCATAGAAGAGGTTTCGTATGTTTAGCGTAAAATTTCCATAAACCAAAATTCTTGTATATCCTCACCTATATATGCCACCTATAACTTATAGGTGAAACTACGACCCACAGAAAGGGTTTCGTGTTTGCTTTTGACATTTTTAAGTGAGGCATTCTTTCCATTTCCTAACCCTTTTTAAATTAATACCTATGATTTTTTTGGACTTAATTTAAGTCCTACATCAAAACCTGTGTGTATTATCCCTTAATACATGCATAGGGTTCTAAAGAGAATCAAAGAAGGGAGAAATATGAGGGTTGCAACTTTAAACATGAGGATCGACTGTTCATTAAATCTCAAGGTGTGTAAGGATACTTAAAGAATTGGATTAAGTTCATCCATGTGCCCCTTCATCTACTTAAATCAAGTTTGCAGGGACCAAATTAGTAATGCAAATCCAGTGATTTTAAGTTCTATGTTTCTTGCACTTATTTTTAGTCCTCATGAGTATGCTTTAATAAATTAATGTGTTGCATTGTTGTTACCATGAAATTGGAATACTAATCGTATCCTTGATTGTCTAGCCCTAAATTGCATTATTCCTGTATGCTTACTAAATGGAGATCATGAGTCTAATTTTCTATGTTGCGTAAGTTGAGTATGAGTAGTACATGTTCTTGTTTCATATATGTGCTTGACAAGCATCTAATATGTCTTATGTGATGAGCGTGAATGATATGATATCAATTGATCATATAAGTGAGAGTCTTGTATGATGTGAGTTAGAGTCTTGAGTTGCATTGCAGAAATGACAATCTTCAGTTACTATGCTATTGAGGAATTGAATTGAGCTATTTTGAGGTGAGTTAAAGAGATAATCTTCAGATGGTTTTCATGAGCATGTTTCAGTCTTAAAGGGAGTATTAAGCGCTGAGCGAGTTAAAGGATAACACCCAGAACAACATTGCCAAGGTAGCATAGTCGTTCAGTTAAATCTGGCAGCTCATGTCCCAATAGATAGACATTCTCTTTGGATTCGACAGAGAGGTTGATGTCCTTACCTTGGAAAATATAGGATGGGTGTGGCTACAATATCAACATCAATGTGCATCACCAAACTTAGAGTGGTGGGAGTTTTGCTTGTTAGAGAAATTTCCAAGCAACATTTGACTTATATATTTTAAACAAAGCTGCATGAAAACTAAGTCTCTATTCAAAGAATGATTTTAAACTTTAAACTTGCATTATTTATTGAGTTTGATTATGAGTCAATGAGTTGATTACTGAGTCGAGTCGATTGGTTTGAGTTTGAGTCTTATGTATTTCTTTGAGCTATGTTACATATTAGTATATTCCATACATTGATTCTCATTTGGGTCTGCATCGTTAATGATGCAGATACAGGTGATAGAGGACTTCAACAAGTGCACTGTTGAGGTTCAGTTCCCTTGCATCCAAAGTTGGTAACCCCTCCTTGATTCCTAGAGGATCCTTTCTTTACATCTTTTGTTGGTTATTACTATTTTCTTTGAGTTGGGTTGCTAGGGCTTGTCATGGTACCACCTAGATATTTAGAGGTAGAGGATTCATAAAATCCATGTAGAGGGATATTAAATACTATACATTTATTCATTTCCAAACTTAGTCATTTGAGATTATTTTATATGACCTTTATTACTTCATTGATGTTTTCTTTTAGTATTTCTTCTAATGCCAAGCGAGATATGGCAATAAAGCCAGCTGATTCTCTGGGGAAATCAACAATGTTCCTTTAAGTATCGACCGCTTCAATGGTACCCTCCTAGGGTGTAACATTTTCTATGTTACTTCTGTTCCCTAAGCTTTAGTTATGATAAGATGGGTATCAGATCACTAAGGGTTTAAAATTGTCTTTGGAGTCTAACATGCCACATCAAGTAGAGTCTTATTCATGTGTGTGAAGTACACCACTCCTATGAATTTGAATGAATGAGGTGTTTTAGGAAATATCTCACTTCTTCATTGTTAATGTCATGCTATGGAATGTATGTTGAGGTTTCCTAACACTGACAAATGTCCTTGATGTCCTTATAGAAGATGCCTCCACAAGTAGCCCCCAAACTAAGACAGACCCCTATGGATTAGGATCAAATTCCTCAAAATCCCATTAGGAAGCTAGTTACCTAAGATGAGTTCTGGATTGATTTTTCTATGTTAGCTCATGTTGTGTCCTTCCAGGCTAGATAGAGCATCCTACCCTTATGTACATATTGTGATGCTTATAGGATTGGTTTAGGTTGTGTACCTATGTAATATGGTAAGGTGATAACATAGATATTTGAAAGTGTGAACAACATTATCCAACTCACGATCATGAATTAGCAATTGTAGTGTTTGCTATGAAGATTTGGTGATATTACTTATATAGGGTCCATGATGTATTCACCTATTACAAGAGCTTGTAATGTATGTTCACTCAAAGAGATCTCAATTTGAGGCAAAGAAGATGGTTGAAGCTTCTTAAAGATTATTACATAAGTGTTCAATATCATCTTGGCAAGGCAAATGTTAAATTGATACTCTTAGTAGGCTATTTATGGGTAGTGTGGTTCATGTTGATGAGACAAATAGAGAGTTGGTAAAAGATGTGCACTATTTGGCTAGATTTTGTGTTAGGTTGGTTGATTCCAATGATGGAGGCATTCATTTTTCGAATAGGGCTGAGTCTTCTTTGGTTGTTGAGTTCAAGGCAAAGCAAGACTTGGACCTGTTGTTGGTTGAGGTATATAAGTTGGTTACTCAAAAAAAGATAGAGGTTTATCCCTATGGGGAGATGATATTCTTCGATACCAAGATTGATTCTTTGTTCTGGATCATAATGGTCTTCGGGAGGCGATATTGAAAGAATCTCATAACACTTATTATTCTTATATCCGGGATCCAGGAAGATGCAATGGGATTTGAAGGAATTATATTGGTAGCATGGTACGAAGAATATCATGATCCAAGCCTAAGGCCTACACTTGACACACACATAGGGAACCTAAAGGGACCCCAAGCAAGCCTCTTAACATATCATTACACACCCTTGGTCATGAAACTAATAAAATAACAACAAGGGATAGTAAATTGGAATAAACAGGGCTAAGGGATATCTTTCATAGCATAGAACACCATAGAGTCAAGATAGTCAAGACTCAAAGCATCAATACATTTATTCTCCAATAACACCTCTAAACATAGAACTTAGCAGGGGCCAAAACAAACAATCGGGCTCACCCTCATAGTCGAACATATAAATAAAAGAAAAGAGAGTCTTTATACATAGCATAAGATCAAGACATTATCCCCAAATTTAAGGACACGCCACTTGCTTTGTAGGGAAATCGTACTAGCCACATGGAGGAGGATCAAGTAGAGTTTCGGTTCCTACATTGTGACATCATGTTAGTATGTTTGAATGTACTAAGTATATAGGATGCAATACAACAAGAGATAGGCAAAATAGTTGAAGTGTATAATTAGGCAATGAATGAGCATATAGCAATATGACATACATGATCAATTCTTGTATAAAACATGCTTACATAAAATAATTTTTATGAGTAGGAAGAGACCATTATTAGCAACCAAGGCCTAATACCTCCTTGGTGAGGTGATTTAGGTACAAACCCCTCAACATGGTTGCACGAGCCTACTACCTCCCGAGTGAGGCAATTGAGGTACAAACCCTCTAACATGGTTGCACGAGTCTTCTACCTCCGAGCGAGAAAGTTGAGATGCAAAGCCCCAAAAATGGTTGCATGGGCCTACTACTTCCCGAGCGAGGCAATTGAGGTATAAATCCCCTAAACGTGGTTACATGGGCCTACTACCTCCCAAGCGAGGCAATTAAGGTACAAACCTCCAACATGGTTGCACGAGCCTACTACCTCCTGAGCGAGATAATTGATCAACTTCCAACACTATAGATACTTTTCATGATATCAACACATTTACATCATCCTTTCATCATCATAAAGTCATACAAGACATAGGTCATACAATAGAACATCATTGGTTCAAGAACCCTAACCTTGACATTTTATCAAACACTTGGTGGGTATGTAATGCTAGTGTAAAAACATGCAATTAAAGAGTAAGATCGTGCAATAAATCTTGAAGTAAATCATCCCACCAATACTTGGTAACATGATCATACAATATATATCAAAACCCTTTATGAAATCTCACGATAGATCCACGATTCATATCACAAAACATGCTAAAACAGTCACACTTTTATAAAATCCCAACGTAGCTCATAGTCAAATTTATAAAAGAAGACACATGAGTAAAATCAACTTAGAAACAAATAATTTGTGTAAAAATAAAGCTTGCGCACCATATGTGAAAGGACCTAATGGTTGAGACCTATGTACCTTGACTTTGGAGAATCCTTGAAGAAGATTGAAAATGCAGACTTGAAGCTTGAGTGAAAACCTTAAGATTCAGATTGAGTTTTGGAACTTAAATTTAGATGAAATATTTGTCTAAGTGTTTGAGTGAGTATTGGGGAATGTCTTGTATGATATGAAGGGAAAATTTGGATAAGTATACATATTTTTATGCATGGAAAGACTTAGGCACAAGACCCAAAAGCCTTGGACTGAGATAAAAATCACTAGCAACAAAATACACAGGTCCACCCCTGGTCCATAATGCGGACGTATTGCGGAGGATAGATTTACACAAGTCCACAATGGTTGTGGCCGCAACACCGTCATAGATCAATTCTGAAGATCAAAATTTTAGGAAAATGAAATTGCAATTTGTTTTTACTCTAAAATTGGTATTGAACCCATCTCCCACTCAATTTTCCCCCTGATCACAAATACGAAGTTGGAATTTTGATATCACAAATGGATTTTGAGATATATGGAAATTATGATTTTAGCACTTTCAAGGAAACTGTTTGAGCAATTTTTGGGGTTGTTTCAAGGAAGGACATAGCTAAGTTTGTATCCGAGTGTTAAAATTGTCAACAAGTGAAGCTGGATCATGAAAAGACCCATGGTTTGGCCCAAGACATTAAGATTCCTACTTTGAAATAGGAGGATGTGAATATGGACTTTGTAATTGGGTTACCCTATACCCGAAAGCAATTTAACTCCATTTGGGTAATTGATGATAAAATGATCAAATTAGCTCACTTTTTACTGGTGAATACTACCTTCAAGGATGAGGATTACTCCAAGTTATATATTTAACAATTGGATAGATTACATGGTGTACCTATGTCTATTGTATCAAATCGTGGTACTCAATGTTTTTCTCACTTTTGGAGATCATTTTAGAAAGGTCTTGGTACTAAGGTGAAGTTGAGTACTTCTTTCCATCCTCAAGTTGATGGACAAGCCGAGAGGACAATTCAAACTTTGGATGACATGCTGAGGGCTTATGTGTTGGAATTCAAGGATAATTGGGCCGATCATCTACTACTTATTGAGTTCACTAACAGCAATAGTTATCATACTAGCATCGACATGGCTCCATTTGAAACTTTGTATTGGAGAATATGTAGATCCCTATCATTCCAACCAAAGGTCATGGATGGCCTCATGGAGAACTTCCACAATTGGCAAAATTTCACCTTTATGGACCCCTATCTAAGAAGGTTATTTATAGATCATGAAAGTGATTATGATTTTTCTTGTTAACCATAGTCCAACTTTCAGAAACTCTAAATCTCTTTCCTGTTTTACACGCTCATCTATGACCTTTTCTACGAGGCATGAATTATCCTATGGGTTGTCAATAGTTTTGTGGGGCTCTTTACGTTTAGAATCTTTTTTGTTTTCTAAAGGCTCCTTTCCATGAGCCCCACTTTCGGTCTCGCAGTCTGACCCTAGTCAATTTTGGACAAATTTTTGTTCAGTTTCTAGGCTCCCAAACTAAGGGTCATTACAGGAACATGGGAAGGTAAAAGTAGTCGAGGATTCATTTTTGTTCAAGTTTCTAAATAAAACAACATTAAGGCTCTAATGGTGCCAAGGAAGGCTGACACTCACATAGGCAAATCAGAAGAAAGTAGTCTTGGGATCCAAGAAATTAATGGTGGACACTCAAAAAATGACTAAGATCCTCTCATTCATTTACCTATGTCTATCAATTGATTGGGCAAGTTCCATGTACCATAAAACAACTTCCTAAGAAAAAGACCTCACCACATATGGCTTTCCAACACAAATGTTTAACATTATTATAACCAAATGTTGTTGAAGTGAAATGATCATTGTAAAACTCCAAGTTGGTTTCAATCTAGTTACGACTTGATGCTATGAGTCCATACATGAATTATGCAACTCTTAAAATCTCATTAAAGCAGCCAAAGAAAACATGTGTCAAAAGTAGAAGTCGAGACATCGATACTAACCATAATTGACTCTTCTAAAAATGATATATTATATGCCTTATCAAACCATAAGATGAGAAGTGAAAGAAAATAAACACGAGAGGGTTAAGTGCTAACTACTACACACCCCTACTTAAATAATGTAGTGTCTGATGTCACCCAATATATACCTCCTTTATGAAGGTTAAAATGGTCATTGTCAAGATCTATAATCTAACCAAGTTTAGTGTTGAACTCATATGAAATATGGGAGACTCAGACTTTTTTTGTAATAATTTGAGTTAATTAACCTACTTATCACTCGAAGGGGTATGACCATAGAAAGAAATTCTAAACTAAGACAGGTGTGTGAAACGAGTAAGAAGTGTAACTAGGGTATTGTGTTCCCCATGATTTTCTAACTTGGTATTACTAGACAATCAATTTCTTTTCTAGTGTGTTGCATGCAGAATGATAAGTTAAGTTTACCAAACTCTTTGGTCTAGGCGAGAGGCAAATATCACAACGTGATTTGATCCATCCCCATTGTGTGATATTATCAACCCTTACCTATTATTCCAATAAAACCTCCCCTTGATCCAGTTTGATCGATTAGATGAGAAACATCAATTGAATCTTATAAATTAATCTCTTTTCCTATTCATTACTACCTTGATCTAGTTAATAACACTAAGAGAGTTCTAACGTTGACCACCATTAAAAAGCAATCAAAATGAAGACAATAAATTACTACATGCATGCACACTTTCCGAAATGAATGATTCGATTTTACCTTTTTAGTTCTTCATGGTTCCCACAACCCTAGATGTGGATTTAGCTACTCATATTCATTGTAGATGCAAGAAGCATTATATAAAATAGCATAATTAAGCACTTACACAAATAAATTTAAGAACGAGAAATCCAAGCTCTTCAATGGAAATCACAAAATATGAATTAAAATCGCAAAATATTATTTCCCAAGTGTTTCTCACGTTTATCAATGTTCCCTACTGATTCTATATTGTTGCACTACTATTCCACATGAATAATAACTTAAAATATATATTTATAGTGTTTAAAATACAAAACCAAATCAAAATAGGAGAACTTCGTTGGCAGACTCTACAAGCATCTTTACAGATCATACAATGTTCTACGAATCATAATGAGGGATTCAATGACTTCATCTTCAAATCTGGGTTTATGTTCTACAAGACCCTTCTACGAGCCATATTTAGACTTACAACTCATATAGGTTTTAATCTGAAGACTTTTCAGTAACTCTCCATTTTTTGATCCTTAGTATAGGAAACCTTATCTACGACTCATGCTTTATTCTATGGCTCGTCTACATATTCATAGATTCAACTTCAGAAAATCACCTCATTTACTGGATTTTGCAACAAGACTAACTGTACGGCCTGTGGAACTTCCAAGACCCCTAAAAGGTGTTGTAGAACATTAAAAACCTCAACTTCTGTACACCTAGCCCAAAATCATGCCAAATCCTGTAATCCTGCGAAACAAGCATAAGAACACATCAAATGTACTAATATTGCATTGTGAACACACAAACTCTAAGTTTTAAGCATCAAAAGTGTTGTATTTTGACAGCATATCAACACTCTTAACTTAAAATTGTTACTTGTCCTCAAGTGACTGAGTAAATCTACATAAGCAATATAGTAGCACAGAAGCCTCAATCTAATGGCACTCATAATCTTAACTCTAGCATAAATACCCATACCAATCATACATATATATAAGATAGCCATGAAGCAAACCAATACAGATCAATACATGTGACAGGGCAACTACGAAAGTAAGGTGAGTATAGATAAGCCACAATCATAGAACTATTCTAGAATTAATAATGTAATATAAGTGCCCTTACAGAGAGAAGTCCCATTTCGCACTTATGATGAAATTTTCTGATCCAATGCTGAATGCTAATAAAAACCTCTCACTCTCATAAAAGATATTCAAATACCATGCTCAATACCATATCTTGCCCCTTTATGACTATGAACTTAGATACTTGGACTAGGATCACTATAGGATTTTCTCGGCTTGTAACCTAGGCTCAGGGGGCTTTCATATGATGTTTTGAGAACACACTGACTAAAGGCCCTCCATGAAACTGCTTTTTTTCTACACTTTTTCTCTACCAACACTGTTAGTTTTCAACTCATTCTCTCTTTCTCCTATTTCAAGCTTTTTTGGGTGCCTTATTCTTATTTTTAGCTCTTTAACTTATGCTTTCACATCATTTTTCTTTTAAGCTCATTGATTAGGCGTCCACTCATTTCTCTTACACCCAAGGAACATCTTTATCCCTTTTTCCATTCATCACTATCTTCCACACTATTTTATGTGATCACCCTTACACAAGCACTCTCAAATTAGGCTTTTATCCTAACTCGAGGTGCATAATATCAAACCCATGAACCAGGGCACTTTTAGTAGCCACCCTCAACTTACGCTTTTTGCCTTAGTTAAGCTACATAATGTTCAAGGAAAGACCAGGGCCAATTTCAAGAATTTACATTTAACAAGGTTACATAAATTAGGTTCTTATAAAGAAAAGGGTACATAAAAGGCTCAAATATTGGGATCAAGGGGTACATTATAAATTTGGTCAGTTATTTAGGCTTAGTGGGCTAATATGAACAATGGCAAAAGGTCCTTTCCTAAGAAATTATCCTATAGTCTAAGTTAGAGTACTAGGGTAAGTTCTGAATTAAAATGCAGTATAAGAATTTAGTAAAGAAACCTCACAACACATGAAACTACTTACACTATCAACATAAACTCTTAGATCATGTTTTTCATCAAAATTTAACTTCTTTTATCAAAACAAGCACTATCAAACAATTAAACATGCATGGTTGCTATCAAGACTTACTAACAAAATTTTTGGTAGATATCAGTTTTTTTATCATTTTTCACACAAAAACTAACATATGACATAGACTTTTGTACAACATGCTACTAATACTACCTACATATCATGGTTCAATAGAAAGTAAATATCCTTGGAGAAAATGAACATAGGCAAGAAAACCCCTCGTATTTAAAATTTAGGATACTTATGAGGAAGGTTACTCATACATCACTGAGACCTATAACTACCTACACCCTATCGAAGCACAAAATATAATAACAAAGCACAGGGGCCAAAAAGCAGACCTAGGCGCCTAAGCGCCAATCTCTAACTGAGTTTGACCACCCTAAACCTGCCTGGTGGTCTCCTCAATAGTAGGAGAATACTAGAGGGTCTAATACCATCTCTCTCTAGCTCGAGTACTCATTGTACCTTCTCATCCTACATCGAACCTAGTTGGTGAGATAAATCTATTGCTTCTATATAAAACCCCACCTTTATTTTCGCAGCCTCAAGGACGTCGACGCGGGGTATCTTCCCAAGGAAAGGGATTGATGTCTCATCTATAGCAAATAAATCTACTACCACCTCAGTAGAATCAGTTGGTGTAAGATAATTGGTGCTGATATTGCTGCTATCATCTCAACCAAGAGTTGTTGGATCTCTGTCTAAATAGCCATCATATCGGCAGGCCGTGCTGAGCTGTGGCTATGCTACACTCTCCTCTTGAATGAATCAATACGACTGTCCACAATTGTGAGTCTCTCATAAATAGCTGCCATCCCGAATGTCTATATGCGAGCCTCATCTTTGAAATGGCCTAGCAGACCCAGGGCTAAATCTGATGTAATAAATGAGTAAACTTGGGCTTAGTGTGGGCCTGCCTTTGTGCTATAGCCTGTATAGAAGCCATTGACACGTAAACCATGCTAGCGGGTGCTATCGATGTTGGCACGGGCTCTAGGTCAATAGTACTAGTTATAGGCCCCCTCTCCATATCAGTCTTTGTCTGTGGGGGACTCTCATCTGTCATGACTCGTACCTAGGGTCTTAGAGTGACATGGTGAATGGGAACCTGAGTGTCCCTAAACAAGCCTCAAAATATCCATATTTACACCATCGGTTTGAAAGCGTATACAAATGGTAAACATATAGTTCTAAGGGACGGGAAAGTAGAAATCACACTATGGGAATATCACCTGGACAAGGATTAACATGGATTTACATAACACATACCATATGAAGATTAAGGAGTGGGCAAGTATGACTCACTCCTTGTGGGTAATACAGGACTTAGGATCTTTAATAATTCAATATCATAAAACATATCCATATCACAATAGACATATCTTATACATAACCACAATCATAATCTCTGAGTAAAAAACATAGCATATAACCGTATAAGAGTCTATAATATATCCAACAATGTCTCTAGTCAGAAGATATAATGGGGCCCAAGACATGTCCCGGGCTTACCCTCAAAATAGGACAGGGTCCAAGACATGTCCCGGGCTCATCCACAAAGTAAATACGATGAACAATAACATCATAAATAGAGGAATTGAGGCTTGTACTTTGAAGATTGGACTCACCATAACAACTATCTCAAGATCAGATCTAGACGTCGTACGGTGGATGAAGGGAATCTTCGGTCCCTACATGGTTAGATCATATAGGCAAAAGTATGCATTAGTATGTTTGAATATACTAAGTATGTAGGCATGCAATGCATATGACTTATCAAACCTATAATTCAATGTTATATGACAAGGACACATAATATAAAAAGAAGTATATATCCAAAAAACATTAGCATAGAAATATGCCATGAAATCCGTGATGTATGAAATGCAAAATGATTATATAGAGAAAGGATAAGAACTCAATCGACATATAAGACCAAGTCAGCTATTACTTGGAATCCTAATGTTATCCTCATACTTAAACGAGGTGTTCTACTTTCCAAAGGTAAGCATACTTCTCCTTACTAGGCTACCATTTCGGAGAAATAACCTTTATTACGAGTCAGCCATTTAGGATAGGATATTCAATTCATGTCATATCATATCAAAGTGGTGATTGTACCTTAAGGACCTACCATTTCAGTGAGGGTTACCATATGCATATACCTATGCTAGAACATAGTTCAAGAGAAAGAAAGAGGACCCTTGGGAATGGCCTGACTCCTCCAATCGCATTTGTGCTAATTCATCATCCTATAAGAATACATATACGTATACATGCTTTCATAATAGTTCATAATTGGGCTCAAACAGCCAAATCACAATTCAAATCACACCTCTCATGCATAGGAATATCCGATTCACAATTTCCAACGAGGTATAAATACCCAATATGCTCAAAGAGACGATATCATAGTCATTTATGTGACCATATTCTTGTCATAATCATAATCTTATCAAAATCATATGGTTAAACATAATTGGGTTTAACATACTTCATAATCTTCATAAAATCCAATGCTTATAAATGCATATGCCATGAATGAGGTGAGATTAGCATAGGTGATGTTGATTCAATCTAAAAGTAATAATATAATATAAAATTCAAGTAAACCCATAGGTAAAATCCATATTTAAATTAAAATATCGACTACCCATGCTTAGATATAACTTTAAAGGGACAATGAGTATTCAAATATTCATAATGATCATGCAATTCAATATATTAGGGCTTAAAACAATTTAAAATCAGCACTAAAGCATAGCCCTTAGCTCAATTGAATTTAATAAACAAATATCTCCAAAACCCATAATTAAAGTAAGCTTAAATTCCATAAATCAATTATAAAAGAGGTTAGGTGTTCTTGGTTGAAACAGACAAGGGATCAATCATACATACCTATGTTCACCAAGAAGAAGTAACAATAATTTGATGATGATTGAAGTCCTTCCTTGAATGCCAAGGTAATTCTCCATTAGAGTCTTTGAGAGGAGTTCATAAAAGAATTCAATGTAATTCTAAGTGTAAGAGGGAAATTGGATGCGGGAAACACAGTTTTCTGTTATTTAATGTCTTTAGATAGAATATAAAGTTACAAAAGACCTTTAGGAGAAACCATAATTATGAAAATATCACTAATGAAACAAGTAGAAAAACTATTGCCAGGGGTCTCAGGGGAGGGTATATAATCCGTGTAAGGGTATACAGATCGTATAATTCTTTCGTGATCCAACACTTATAAAAAATTCTTCCTAGCAAAGGTCTGAGATTGTAATTCCATACTTAGAAAATAATTGAATGTTCACACCCAAACAAATGGCTTCACAGTCCATATAAAGGTATATGGACTGTACACTTCTCCGTGAAGCACCACTTAGAAAATTCTTGTTGACAAAGTTCCTAGATGATGATCCAATACTTAGAAAATTTTCACTCTAACGCATATGAGGGCCTCACGAACCGTGAAGGACTATAAGGTTCATGAGAGAGTCTATACGTGAAATGTCTTTGCAAACATATGGTTTTTCAAGGCCAAGGCTACCCATGTGGTCCATCATATGGACTATGAAGCCTTACACGGACATTTTGGGGTCTATGTGTGATATCCTTGGTCTTAAACTCCACATTAAAGTCAATACTCACCACACAAAGTGAAGGGTAACTTCAAGGTACCTCCACACGATGCATATACATTCACACAATTGTGAAGCCTTCACTAAACCATCACCTTGGTTCAAAACTTTCTGGAACCAAATTTTCAAGCGCGTTTAAGGTTGTACTAAGTCGATGTTCTTATATTAGCGGTGAGAGAAGCAGTTGTGGTAGTAGATGGAGTCTCAGGTGCTAGCATTGCAGCAAACATCTCTAGCATCTAAGACGATGGGCATGGTGCTCGCTAAAGGATCATCGAGTTTTCATAAACATTTTCAGGCTGGCATCTAGGGTCCTTCAAACCTCAATCAATGAGTCCAAGTATTGTAGTGTATTCACTCTCGACTCTATACAGAGTGTATATATCCGGCAGACAAATGGGATGGAGGTGGACCTCTTCATAGCCAACTCATGTATCTTCTCCATGATTAGGTGGACCCAATCAATCTCATAACCAACCAAGATGATGGCAACCAATACTTCATCATTCAATTTCAGTGTATTATTAGCAAGTGTGGGCCAAATCCATGATCTCACCACAACCCATCAAAATTTTCCAGTAAAGCTGAGTGAGACCTTTATGATAGACTCTAACAAAGTAGATATCCACTTAGGGTCTAGGCCCTCCTCAGAAATCTGGTCAGAAAACCATCTCACCAAATTAGCCTTATAGGAAAGGTCGCTCGTCAAAGCCTTATCCTCTGTTTGTACTAATCTCCTATTGAACTCTGGGCCAAATAGCATGAGTCAGATCGTGGCCTTTGGGATGTCAACCTAAATATCCCATAGCCTTATTTATGTTAACTAGGGCTAAGTGAGGGGTTTCTTTCCCTCAGGAAGAGAACTGATCACTCTGGAGACACATAATGCAAAGAACTCTTGAACCACAACTAAAGAGTACTTCCTCGATGGTTCTGCCAGCCATTGGAGCCTATATATAGTGAAAGTGTCCTGAGCGTCTGAACACTATCCAACATGGAAGTGATGGTATAGGGCTCCTCAAATGTAGAACAAGCTACTTTGCCTGCTCGTTCTTCTCTATGCCTTATCAGTAGATGGTCTGCATACCCTCGATGCACCACTAGCTAGATAGATCATTCGAAGGTAGTTGAGGTGCCCAAGGTGCTACTGAAGAATCGAACTCAGACTCTTCACTAGATTTGAACTCCAACTCATCTCCAAAAGGATTCATCTAGATGGAACTGCTATCCTTATCACCTCCCACTTTAGACTGGGTAGGACGGACTATGATAGCCTAAGTCTGGGGCTTCCTGTCTTACCTAGTGGTAGCTCGTGTTTATAGTTACTCACCGTCTGAGTTAGGCAGGTCATCGAGCTCCTCTGCTAATCAACTATCCTTGTAGTTGTCAAGATCCTTTGAGGGCTCATCTCGTAGTTACCATTGCAGGTATCGTACCTTTTCCTTTTTGACCTTTTGGGCCCTGGTACCTAAAATACACACATCTAGTGAACATGAATGGCCCCACAAGTAAAGAAATAAAAACCAAGAACCTATCTAAACTGGGTCAAAAAGAGTCTGTGAAGGCTCTTTTACCGACCGTAGTGAAAATGATGAGCCATAAAAAGACCTCATAGAAGTTAGAGTACAGTTAATTTAGCTACTCGAATTGCATATACGAGACTAGGTACGACTTATAGAACACTCTGCAGGTCATAGACTGACTTGTATATAGGATTCTAGTTTTGAATTTGTACAGGTTAGGCCCCAAAAGACCTATCTATAAGTCATAGATTAAATTATAACTCATAGAAGGTCTCGTCTAATAGGATCCTACAAACTTTAAGTTTTTAGATTTTCCAATGATGTGCAACTACGGCTCATGGAATGTTCCATATACATGATGAAAAAGACCCTATCAGTGTGAAATGCATAGAAATAAGAGTTTCCAAGTCTATCAAACGGGACACCAAAACAACATTACTTGACCACCACGAGTTTAAAATCAGCATCAAAGCAAAAACATGTGCACCCACCTTGAATTCAACAAATTGCTAGTGCCCCACATGCAATGAGTATGCACTACCTTATCAATTTTCATTTTACCTGCTTATTGGCAATTGACACCGTTCGAATGTTTAAACATCAAGGCTCACAAATGTATTCACACATCATTTTTTCAAGCAACATATTCTATTCAATTTAAAAAATGCTTGATGTCATGTATGTAACATAATAACATTCAAACAAAATGGCCACATATACAAGTTTTTGGTAATTAACACTATTTCAAAACAATGACAACACTTCAATAAAGACGACACACTAAATACATATGGAGGAAATATGGATTCGAACCCATTAACATTGGACTACCATACCCATCAACTAACTATAATCTAATCATATAAATTTCTGTAGTATAAGGATTTTAAGGCCAATATCTTACTATAAATTGAGCAAAAATATGAGAAATTAAAGAAGCAAGCCAAGGAGGGAAAATCCCTAAGACATCAGAGTTGTCGAAAAACTTACCAAATAAGAAGGGATAGTGGTCAGATAGTGATCGAAAAAGCTAGGGTAAGAGGAAGGGGGTCAAGTCTTTTGGGAATTTTTGTGAAAGTGGGGGTCAAAATTATTTAACCTCATTTTTATACATTGACCAGGTCGGTGTTAAATGACTAGGAATAGGTCTTACAAAACCCCAATTACATGTCGTAGAAATTTTTAAGGCCTGTATATCCCGGTCTGGTAGGTTACCCAAGCCTTAATCCAGGAATTGGTTTTGCAAACTAGTTTATGATCCATATAATAAAATATGAATCACAAAGTAGGTCGTAGAGCCCCCAACACTTAGTCAAAAGTAGAAAACTTACTTGGAATCTATGAGCCCCATTCATAGCCTATAGTTTTATCTGTAGATAGTAAAGTTGGATCGTCGAAAAGAGTGCACATAATTTTACTTACTTGAATTGTTCTATGAGTTAGATCACGGGCCGTAGTTTGACATACTGCCTATAGAACAAAAAGTAGAAGCATTTCTTATTGCGTTTTCAGCCCAAAATGGCTGACTTAGTCTTGTAGTTGCACTTTCTTCACAAAACACGTTGTTACCCTATATACCACCAGACCAAAGTCAAAAAATTACAACAAAAACACTAGAAATTAAATTGCCTACAAGTCCAAAATCTAAAAATAGAACAACACTATCACTATTACATCAAATTCTTGGGTTGCCTCCCAAGTAGCACTTTTTTATTGTCGCGGCACTTGGATAACTTGCTTACTCAAACTTCATCAAGTGCCCAAACATCCATATTCAAGTCATCTTGCGTCTTCATCAACTGATAGATATTGATGACAATATCTTCATCATTCAATCAAAACTTATGTTGGACAACTTCCACTAGTTCTCGCTGAGTGACTAGGAAGGGCCTTTCAAAGATGATTGGGATTTTGAAGTCAACTTCATAATCAAGGATCACAAATTCTGCAGCAAATATGAATTTCTCTACATTATCAAGGATATCATATAGTATCCCCACAGGATTTTTCATCATTTGGTCTGCCATCAACAATTGCATGCTTGTCGGAGTAGGGCCTCCAAATTTATATTGGCACCAAGATCACGTACTGCCGTTGCAAACTCCACATGTCCGAGAGTTTAAGGTATGGTGAATCTTTCAAGAACTTCTCGCTTAGGCACCAATGATCTTGTAGCAATCATACTACAATGTTCAAGCTCAGTCTGCTTCTTTATGTCCAAGTCCTTTATGAACTTTGCATACCCTGGCATCTTTTCCACTACCTCAATAAGGGGAATATTGATGAATATTATTTTCAGCATGAGTGAGGAAGTGCTTTAATTTACCTTCCTCCTCCTTCTTTATGATTCTTTTAGGGAAGGGAGGAGGAGATTTAGGAATGGGCTTCTACTTTTGTGGCATATTAACAATATCACTAACCCTATTCTTTGAACAAACATCTCTGGTCTCTACATCTTTACTCAAAACTATCTTCTCAAGAACATCATCATCATCAATCAGTATTGGAGGATCAATGATTTGCTTGCCACCACAAGTAGTCATCGCCATGCACTACTCCTCATTCTTTGGATTTTGAATTGTATTGCTAGGAAATGTACCTTTCTAGGCTGGTTGAGTTAAGTTGACATCTGATCAAACTATTGTTTATCCTGCATAATAGCAATAAAATGAGAGTCAGCTTTCTGATTTATGCTGGAGATGTCAAACTTCATCCCCCTCAAGGCCTCATCTGGCATGTTAGCTTTCTTCAATAAATGATTGAACATCTCCTCAACCCTAGAGCTACCAGTACCAAAATCTTAATTATGTGGTGGTATAGACAGACCACTCTTATAACTATCTAAGCATCTCCAATCAGTATCTCTACCTTGGCTCCTATTTATGTTATAGTAGGCTCCTCAATTATTGTCTTTGAATGTGCCATCTCTGTTATAGTTTCGACCTTGGTTCCCTTGACCTTGGCACTAGATCATTGGTCCTACCCCCCCTCTTAATCTATTCATTGATAAAGCAAGTGCCCTTCTCATAAAAAGGCTCCTCGTATAGTGGTGCTCGGAAAGACTGATGAGCTATTGCCTTGACATGTTATTGGTTCTGCTTCATCAATAACTCTATATTGGTACTAATTTGATAAATCCCTTGCATTATGTACTCATTATTTTTGCATGCATCGAATTAGTACTAGCTAGACATGAGCTTTTTATTGTTGACTTATCCCTCGTTAACCATGCACGATTTATCTTGGTCACCTTTTCTAGCTTATCAACAATCCTTGAAAATGGCTAATCTAGCAACGTGCCTCCCATGATAGTATTAGTACATGATTGCATATTCTCATCTAGGGTGAGATAGAAGATCTCCACTAAGGAATCATCAATGATCTTATGATCAAGGTCACTCCTTAAATATTTTTTAAACCTCTCCCATATGGTATTGATCAAATCACTAGAAAGTTGCTCGAAGTTATTGATTTGGTCTTTCAACTTTAGATATTTTGATCTCAAGAAGAATCTCTCAAAAAAGGCCATCTGCAATTTAGCCGTCCTGGTGATTATACTCTATGGAAGCTCAATTAGCCATAGTGTTGCATTAACTGTTAGAGACAATGGGATGGTGTAGAGCTTAACGGTATGCACAGATAGATTATAGTTTTCCATCATGCTTTTACAGACAAAGACAACATTGTGTAGATAGCTATGTGGATCCTCTAATGGTACACCCATGAACAACCTGCAATTCTACAAAATTTAAGGTAACCCACTTGAAACGATGAACATTGTGTCATCCAATAGTGGCGCTAACACAATAGCTCTAGTTATAAGCATCGCAATAGGAGTAAGCTGACATTGATTCTACGTATAAGCTTTAGTGTTGAGATCTTATGGCTGTGGTTCAATATCCTCTAGTTGATGTGGGTTATTATTATCTTTCTCATTTTGGTTATTGTTTAGTATTGCATTCACTATATTATTTGCAGCATGGTTGATGTTGTACTGGGTCATTCTTCTCAGCGTTCTTTGGATCTCTAGGAAAAATAGAGTAAAGGGAATGCCTTGACTTAGAGTGTTATGCATACACTACACCTAAATGCCAAAATAAAACAAAACATAAATTGAGGAAAATAAGAATTAATTCTCGAACAATTCAAATTAAACAAGTCTAGCCATATTCTCCGGCAACTGCCCCAAAATCTTTATATCACCCAAGCTACACCTCCTTTTGGAAGGTTAAAGTAGTCATTGCCAAGATATATAACCTAACTAAGGTTATGGTTGAACCCACAGGGAATATGGTAGACTTAGATTAATTTGAAACAAATCGAGTTAATTTACTTACTTATCTCTCGAAAGGCGGGTTTATAAGATCATAGAAATAAATCCTAAACTAAGATAAGTTTGTGATAACTGTAAGAAAAGTTACTAGGGTATTGTGTTTTTCATGATTAACTAACTTCGTATTACTAGATAATCATATTTGTTTCTAGCGTGTTGATGCAGAATGGTAAGTTATGTTTACTAAACCATTTGATCCAGGTGTGACATAAATTTCAATACGTGATTTGATCCGTCCCCATAGTGTGACATTACTAACTGATATACTGCCAAAATACAACACTTTTAATACTTAAGACTTTAAATTTTATGTGTTCTCAATACGATGTTAGTGGTTTTTATATGTTTTTGTGTTTATCTTTTCAAGATTACAGGTTGGCCATGATTTTAGTGAAAATTGCAGAAACTTGTAAGAGAGTCTTTGAGAACACTTACGATTGAATCTGATCTTAAAGGTTGTGATTCTTATTGAAATAGGATTACTTATTCTTGAATCTATTGTGTAAGTGTATAATTATATCTTCCTAGTTCATAATTTTTGCATCTACACATAGCATAAGGAGCTAAATCCACAACTAGGGTTTTCGAAATCATGAAGAACTAACAAAGTAAAATATTATAATTTACAATTCTTGGAAGGTCTATATGCATCTATTAATTAACTTTCTTTGTTTTTCATGTTTTCTAATGGTGACTAAGATTATAACCCACCCAGTATTATTGACTAAACCAAGGTAGTAATTAATAGAAAAAGAGATTAATTAACAAGATTTGATTGATGTGTCCTGATCTATTCAACCAAACTGGTCCACGGGGAGGTTGTACTGGAACTGATAGTTAATGGTTAGTAATCCAAACTATAGAGATGGGCCAAATTGTATAGTTAAATTCACCTCTCACCTTTAAACAAAGGGCTTGGTGAACATTGACTGATGTTCACTCTCCAATAAGAAAGCAGTCATTGTCAGCAATTAACCTAACTGAGGTTAGTGTCAAATCCACAAGGAATATAGGGCTTGATTACAAGACTTCACCAATTGTCATTTCTAATATTTATGACTACAATCTATAAATGGGGATTTTGTTTTTGTGATTCAAAAATAAAATAAAACTATGACTAACTATAACGCAAGAAAACACTCAATTTTGGGGACAACTAGGGATTGTGTTCCCCATGGTTCGTCCACTAGATTACCCTAGATAACATAACCATAAATAATAATTTATTTGCAGGATGGTAACTTAGGTTCTTCCAGCCATCTTGTGAAAGTGAAGGTCAAATTTCACCATGGCGCTTGATCGGCAACCATGGCATGCCAACTAACCATTACCTATTATCCCAGTCAACCTCCCTTTAGTCAGGTTTGGTTAATTAGATGAGAGCACATCAATCGAATTATGGCATCTATTTTCCTTTTTTTGTTTATCACTACCTTGTTTGGGATCATGATAGTAGGCAGGGTTTGGTTTTGGCCACCACTAAGCAACAACAAAAATGAAGGGAAACAAACAATACGTGCAAAAGCCCAATTATAGATATATAATAAATCTAGGTTATTTCAAGTCAACTACCTATGGTTCCCACAATACAAAGTTGTGAGTGCTAAGCTACTCATAGCTAATGTAAAACACATAAAAATACACATGATAGACATAGTTAAGAGTTTTACCAACAACAATGAAGAGAATAGGCACTACAAGTTGCAAACCCACAAGCTTGATTGGTCAACAAAGAGTACAAGGCAAGATTTGCAATCCCCAAAAATGGGTTTTCCAAGAGAGAACAATAACCTACTATAAAAACTAAGAAAAGATTCAAAATGTAATTCTTGATTGTTTACCGGTCAAACTTTCTCTAAAAATCTAACTTAGACTATCTATGGTATTTACAAAACAACCTGAGAATTTACACAAAAAAGACAGTTGGCAGCTAATAAGTTACACAGATATGACTCATAGGGTGACCTATGAGTCGTAGTCAGGGTATTGTATAAGGGTCTTGGCATATTGGAATAAACTGGTATAACCCATAGGTACGAGTTATTGCTTGAGCTGCGACTCATTTATTGGTTTCGTAGTCTTGGTCTTCAGTATTTTGGTCCAACATCTTGGCTCTTCGATTATTACTACGAGTCCACCTATATGAGTCGTAGTGTGACTTATGACTCGTATGATAGCCTTATAGGGGTGATCTCCACTTAGCTGATTTCTGAATTTTGGTCTTTTATTCTTCCCATAACACCACCCTATGACTCATCATTGAAGCTTCGACTCGTAGGTGGGCCCGTAAGGCCTATGCTTTAGCAAAATCTGCAACTTTTCTTCAAAATTATGTCAACCTAACTTTTCTGCTAGATGAACAAAAAACCACATCAAAACACTAAAAAGTCTCTTTAAGAACTCACAAAATCCCTTGTTTTAAGAACTAAATATGCATATTTTAACAACATATTAACACCCTCATCTTAGAATTATTGCTTGTCCTCAAGCGATGACTCAATCTACGTAGACAAAGAGAAACACATAGCAGCTATACTAATGGCATATACAACAACTCCTTTGATTGGGGCACCCAACTACTATTGTCAAAATAGGATTGCAAATTTATTAAGCAAATAAGAACATAATGAGAGACCTATCAATCCAACTATCACAAGCTAAGGAGCATCAACAGTCCACAATCACTGATATAGTCATATGCTACTCAAGTAGTGTAAATGCCCTTACTGGAAAGAAGTCCCTCATACTCACTCAAAACCATTTAGAATTTAGGGACCGAGAATGCATTCTCACTCTCACAGTTGAAATTTAATGCATACTGTCTAACACCATAGGCTTGCCTCTATACTCATCTTCTAGCTTGGTGGTAAAGTGGAGTTGGATCACTTTAGGACTTATAGGCTTGTAACATAGGCTCAGGGTGATTTGGTGTGGTATTTTGGGCAAATAGTGACTAAAAGCTATCCTTGAACCATGTTTACTAACATTTTTTGCTTTTATAATCCAAACCTTTTTAATCACTCCACCTTCATTCTCCTATTTTGAATTTTTTTCGAGCTCTTTCTTTCTCTTTTTCTAGCTAGACCTCAATTTCAAACTCATTTTTGCTACTTTTTCTAAATTTAAGGTACTTCTCCTTTCTCTGTCTTCACTCGGTTCATGCTTTTTTTCATTTCTTTCCAGATTTTCCAACTAATCACCTTATTATTATTACTTTACCACAATAAGGGCCACCCTCAACTTAGGCTTTTAGCTTCAAGTGAAGTACACAATATCTATGCCTCAAACTAGGGCCACCAACTGCATCCACCCTCAACTTAGGCCTTTGTCCTCAATCAAAGTTCACATATTCAAGGATAGACCAGGGCCAATATTAAGTTATTTCATCCAATAAGGTTAAGACACTAGAGTATCAAGAAAGAATGAGTGTATCAGAAGCTCAAAAGTTTGGAACAAGGGATTCACTCATTCATCTAGTAGGTCACTTAGGCTAAAAGTGGGTTCACTCAAAGAACAAAGGCCTAAGATCCTTTCCATATCCACCACATCACTTAAACAACTTTAGAGAAATAAAGCAAGTTTTGGGTTATTACAATATACATGAATGTAGCAAAATAAGCTCACAAAAGACAATGCAATTGGATCGACAATCAAGTATAAACCCACATGTCATGTTTTTGGTATCTACTTACCTTCACAATATCAGAACAAATGTTGCCAAATACTCAAAAATGTATGAATGCATCAATAATCACAACCTCAAAAATTTTGAGAGTACCCAAGTTGTCATCAAAACATTAAAAACAAATCTAAAAAACTATTTATATGCCAATAGATAACACTACTATATATTCACCCATTATCTACACTACCTAAACATGCCAGTTCAATATAAAAGTAAATATCCACAGAGAAAAAGAAACACAATAAGAAAACCTTGGTAGAAAAAATAGGGTAAGATATGGACTTGAGGCTACTCAGACTTTACCTTAATCCATAACTTTCATACCCCACCAGAATATGATACTTTTTTCGCAAAGTTAAAATGAGAACGAAAACAAAACATGATAACACAGAAATATATACATACATCCATTAAAACCCAAAAAATTATCATCCAAAACATAAGTAAAAATAACATCCAACATAAGAGTATTTAAACACAACCAAAAACTAACATAATAAAAAAAACATTCTCTAAAAAGAGAAAAAATTATCCAACATGATAAAATGAGAATTGGCGTCAAAAGAAGTCAAACATCATGGTGCTCAAGAACTAGTCTCCGACTGATCTGCAGGGTCCTAGGGCTGCCTCTCCTCTATAGTTGTACCAAAAGTACCCTCTCCAGGTGAGTTATGCTACGCTCTCTCTAAATATCAGCCAATAACAACGACTCTTGCACCACCTCATCAGGTATAGGCTCCTCTTTCTATCTTGGCTTCTTCAAGATCAGCTCTAGGTCGTCACTATGATCAAGGGGCCTCTTCCCACAGGTGTCTGGATGATAGGTGAGCCAATCAAATGCCTCATCATCTATTGGTGCTACCTCTAGGGCTAGAACAGAGGCTGCTAATAGTTGTACTAAGTCAGTTTTAAACTTTGGTAACTCCTAAGTAACTGTGCTCGCATTAATAGGTTTAGCTCCATCAAGCCTCCTATGGACTCTAGTCTCAAATGCATTGACCCGAGCATCTATCACTCGAACTCTCTCATCACCTAAATCTCGGGCAAATACCCTCATCCTCTCCTAAGAGTCTATGGATGGATCCATGCTAATAACTCCCATAGCCTGCCCTCTGCTACTGCCACCTTGCATAGTAAAGCTCGTAATGCAACAATAGAGAAAAAAGGGTCAACTTATGAAGAAGATATTGTTCGTGCTAGCTTACTGGAGGATGGTGTAGACTCAATCTTAACCACCAGAGTAGGCTCCGCGATAGCCAGAGTAGTGTCAGTAATAACTGTAGGTGAATTGGAATCGAAGGCCCCATTGGGAATGGTTCTAGATAGCTAGAGCAATAGCTCTCTGTAGGGCTATTGGGTTCTCATCAGCCTTGATTAAGTTTGGGTCAACCATACACTAAGCCTTTATATGAGTGTCCAAGTGGAAAAAAACCCGCACACCAACTTCTTTATATAATTATGAATTAGAATGGGAAATGGAAATGTTTGTTGAGTATGGGCCACTGACTCATGGATCTGTTCTACCATAATGCAAGGCTAATAATTTCATACCCTACCAAGATGCTTGCTAATAACACAACTCTCTCTAATGTGATCACAATATCCGTAAATATGGGTCTGATGCACCTTCGGATAATAGACTACAAAAACTTTGCCTTAAATGAAACATAGGACTTTAGGATCTGTTTGGCATGGTTTCTAATGCATATTGTCTCAATACCTTCCTCACATATATGGCCTACTATCCACCTCAACGACTCCATTCTCAACCCAATACCATTCTAATTAACTGCATTCCTCATAACTACCATCTTATGGTCATATTCTGCTATAAAGTGTGGGGTTATATAGTTAGGTCCAAATTGCACCCTTTGAATAGTCTCTACTAAGATATCAACAACCTCACCCTTGACCATGAATTCACTCAACTGTGGTGCATAAATGAGCATCATGAGCATCGAAAGGTTGCCATGTACAATCTCATAGTGAGATGCATAGAATTCTCATACTAGGAGAGGGGCATATTTTCCTAGCACATCTAATAACCATCCTAACCTATGGAGGTCAATGTTAGATTCTAAACCTGGCACCTCTTTCGACCCTGAGTCTTTCAACCTTGCTTCCTTATGAAACCTTCACATCGGCCTTCCTTGACTCCTAAGTTACAGCCTCTTTTCATAGATCTCTTTCATTCCAAGGACACACCATCTTATGTTTTGCGGGTCAGTGGAGGTGACAGTGTACGCAGAATCAACTAGTTGTTGAGGAGCATTCACTTCTGACTAAGCCTGAGACACATCAAGTGAACCAGAGTCAAAAGTGGACTCATCATCATACCTATGTTCTTCACTGTCCTCATCATGCTAGGAGGAACTATCCACTTCCATCGGTATTCTAGTTAATTGTGACCGTGTTAACGGCATGGTAGCCTCAGGGTTAGGGTGCACATTAATCTTTTCAATTGGTTGCTCATCCTCAGAGGACTCATCTCTTAGGCGATGACTAAAAATAGAGGCGACACCGCTTCGACCTCTTGAAGATATTCTTTCTGAAAAATTATTTATGAGTTAAAGCAAGAGTCCCATGATGTTTTGTTTCGAACAAACAAGTAACAAATAAAACAATCTAACAAGAACATTAAGATAACCTAAGTAAAACAAACATAACCAGGTTTAGGGTTGTAGATATGAGGTGTAAGTACGATTCGTAGTACAACCTACAAGTCGTATAGTAGCCTCATAGAAACAAGGTAGCTAAGGGAAATATATTCTAGAATCAGGTACTAGATGCAGGTATAACTCATAGTGTGCACTTATGAGTCATAGGCCGAGTTCGTGTCTTATTTCAGAGACATTTCAAGAGGTATAATCAAGGCAACAAAACCACCACTACGACTCGTGACAATGCCTATGAGTCGTAGGTGTGTCTCACATAGAGAATGTTATGGTATATTAGATGACTGATGCCTGCTACAAAGATCTACTACAACTCCTAGGGTAACCTATGACTCGTAGGGTAACCTACGACTCATAATGTGTTCTCATGGCAGGAAGTAGAGAGCACCCAGGGTGCGTCCAACTATTCTACAACGATCGCAGGTACATTTGCATGGTTATGCTAATTATGATCCTAAGTCCTTCATGCAGTCATCCATAAGACAAGGATCTTTTAGAGAAAAACCTAATTTAACCACAAGAACTTACCTGATGAATGTGTGAATGTATGATGAGAAGAAGAAAAACCAAAAGAGTTCTTCTTGAAAAATTTACTTGTTGGGGAGTTTTAGTAGGTGAAAGATGTCAAGATAAATGAAATATTGAAAGGGAATGGTAGGGGGAGTTATAAACTAAAAGAGAACGTTTAATGAAGGAACATGAAGAGCCAAGAGATATTGGTCTTTTAATATTCAAAATAGTTTGCCCTTTAAGCATCTGCAGATTAGTATTATGAGACCCTGACTATGAGTCATATGACTTGTAGGTCCTGATCTAGTAGCAGACCTAACACTTGGGAAAATTACGACTTCATACCTGAGCACTACGAGCCCCATTTACGACTTGTAGGGGACCCTATGAATTGTAAGGTTGGCTCATAGTATGTGTGTCAGCTTCTAGTACTCACAGTTTCCTTTTATGAGGCATGATGACGAGTCATAACATTCACTATGACTCATAAGCCTTCTCGTAGAAGCTACATCCAAACATAATTTTTCCATTCTTCAACTCTTAGTTTGTACCTGCAACTTGTTACTTAAAATATACCAAAATTCCAATTGATACAATTGGTTCAAAGTCTCAACAATCAAAACACAATACAATATAAAATTACCAATTAACAAGTTAACTACGATAAAATGTCTTAAAATAAGCCAACATAAAAAAAGATGCTTGGGGTGCCTCCCAAGAAGTGCCTTGTTAACATTGTGGCTCGACTATACCATAGCGAAAAATCAAACTTCTCCGTGAGTTCAATCTCTACTCCTTATAGTCTTCCTTTGTTCATCTTGCATTGCATCTAGTTGCTCAACAAGCTGGTCTATCCTATCACCAAGACTTTGCATTGATATATTTGTTGTTCCACTTTGTAGTTACATTTGAGGACATCAAACTTTATCTCCCGGACAATGTCATCTTGTTCATTCACCTTGATTAGGACTTGTTCAATCATATGCTCAATCCGGGTCAGTTTTCCAGTGATACAGAGTTGGTATGGTAAACTCATTCAATGTGTAACATTTTTGCTTTTGAGTTTACTAGAGGCTCCCATAGATGTACTAGTAGTTGGTTTGTCATGCCCTTGAAGGGGTTGGTAGTTTTGGGCAACTGCCGATAGCTTATCCATAATCTCAGTGATCTCAATAAATGATCGTCTTACGAACTACTAACAATTCCCTCCAAACAATGCGTCATCCTGCCCTTATTCTTTAGAGGATAATGCTCAGTAGAAGCTAGCCGCCAATAAATCATTAATCAGATCATGGTTCTGATTTACTGACAAACACTACTTGTACCTTTCCCAAGCCACTATCAAAGGGTTGTCTTGGCATTCTTTTGAAACTACTTATCTTGTTTTGTAGCTTCTGCTTGTTGGAATCTCTATGGAAGTTCATGAGGAAGACTCTTTGTACTTCCTCCCCACCCTCCAATTAGAGAAAACATCGAGTGGGAGAATTGACCAGCATTCAGCAGCTTCACTCGGAGAGTCATGGGGAAAAACTGAAGAGTCATGGCCTCCCAAGTAAGATTTCATGTCCCAAGAACCCTTCTTAATGTTTGAGTGAAATTCTGTAGATAGATTAAGGGATATTTGGACTCTTACCCAAAAAATAGGGCGCCCCTCTACAAAAAGTTTCCACCAAATCATTTGCAATGTAGAAACTTTCCTCATTTATAGTGCCAGCCAACCTGCATCTAAAATATACTAATAAAAACAAAAACAAAAAGTAAACTATAGGAGACTCTAGCAAACAACACTAGAACTAACTAATAGTGAAATCAAGTCAAAGCCTAGCTGTATTCCCTGGCAACGGTGCCATAATTTTTCACTGATGTTCACTCTCCAATAAGAAAGCAGTCATTATTAGTAATTAATATAATCGAGGTTAGGATCGAATCCACAAGGAATATAGAGCTTCATTACAAGACTTTACCACTAATTATTTCTAGAATTTATGACTACAATCTCTAAATAGGGGGTTCTTTTCTGTGACTCAAAAATAAAATAAAACTACTACTAACTATAATGCAAGGAAACACTCAGTATTGGGGACAACTTGGGAATTATATTCCCCATGGTTCATCGACTCGATTACCCTAGATAATATAATCACAAATGCTGATTTGCATAGAGGATGGTAACTTAGGTTCTTCTATCCCTATTGTGAAAGTCAATGTCAAATTTCACCATGGTACTTGGTCGACAACCATAGCGTGCCAACTAACCGTTACCTATTATCCCAGTCAACCTCCCCTTGGTCAAGCTTTGTTGATTAGATGAGAGCACATCAATCGAGTTCTATCACCTATTTCCCTTTTCCTATTTATCAATACCTTTGTTGAGATCATGATAGTAGGCAGGGTTTGGTATTGGCCACCACCAAACAATAATAAAAATGAAGGAAAACAAACAATACATGCAAAACCCCAATCATATAAATGCAATAAACCAAGTTTATTTCAAGTCAACTACCCATGTTTCCTATAACGCCATGTTGTGGGTGCGTAGCTATTCATGGCTAAGGAAAAACATACAAAAATGCACATGATATACATAATTGAGAGCTTTACCAACAACAATGAAGAGAATAGGCACCACAAGTTGCAAACCCACAAGCTTAATTGATCAACAAAGAGTACAAGGCCAGATTCAGAATCCCTAAAATAGGTTTTCCATGATAGAACAATAAACTACTCTAAGAACTAAGAAAAGATTCAAAATGTAATTCTTGATTGTCTACTGGTCTAACTCTCTCTAAAAACCTAATTTAACTATATATAGTAGTTACAAAATAACACTAGAATTTACAAAGAAAAGACAGTTGGTAGTTGATAGCTTACGAAGATACAACTCTTAGGAGGATCTACGAGTCATAGTTGGGGTATCGTATTATGTTTTTGACATCTTGGACAAAATTGGTATGGCCCATAGGTACGAGTCATTGCTTGAGCTATGACTTGTATATTGGTCTTATAGTCTTGGTCTTCAGCTTTTGGGTCTAAAATCTTGGATCTCTAATTCTTTCTATGATTCCATCTATATGAGTCATAGTGTGACTTACGACTCATATGATGGCCTCATAGGGGTGACCTCTACATTGTAGATTTCTGAATTTTGGTCTCTGATTTTTTCTACGACTTGTAGGAGGGCTCATAAGTCCTATGCTTCAGTTAAATCTTCAACTTTTCTTCAAAATCATGCCAACCTAACATTTCTACAAGATTAACATAAAAATACATTAAAACACTAAAATGTTGCTTTAAAAACCCACAAAATCCCTTATTTCAGGCACTAAATGTGTTGTATTTTGACAGGACTTCAAACATAAATTACCATCCTGCATGTTATACACTAGAAAAGAATTAGGTTATCTGATGATATAGAGTTAGGGAATCATGGCGAACGCAATACCCTAGTTTCTCTCTATTATTGACTCTTTTTTTGTGATAGATTATTTACTTTTATTTTATTATTGATTATTGCAGACCCACCCACCCCCCTTGTGGAATTGTGTTGGTGAACCATTTCAATTACAAATTGATGAATATTTGGAGTCTACGTATTCCCTATGGGATCAACCCTAAACTTGGTTACATTATATATCTTAATGATGACTGTTTTATCCTCTAAAAAGGATGTGTAACGTTGGAGACAACAAGCTTTTGGCACCATTGCCAGGGAATATAGTCGGACTGAGTAAATTCATCCTTAATTGGATTGTTAATCTTAGTTTCCTTATTTTACTTTTGTTGGTTATTTTTAATTATTATCTGGGTGTAGGTGTAGTGTAGACTCAAAGTCAAGGCAATCTCTTAACTCCGTTTGATCTAGAGATCAATAAAACATTGAGAAGAATAGCCCAAAACAATGCTAACAACACTGCTAATACAGCTCTAAACTAGAACAATAATGATAATGATGGGAATAAGAATCCACCTCCTTTGTAGGACATTCCATAGTCTCAGGATTTCAACACCAATGCTTACCAGTGGAATCAGTATTGGTTGAATCCTATGGCTATTAAGGTCATAGGAGCTATTATGTTGCCACCACTACCTGCAGACATAAAGTTCATTGTCTTGTGTGGATTATTTCAAATGTTGTAGATATGTCGACTGTTTATGGGCTTACCATTGGAGGATCCTCATAGCCACCTCCACAATATGGCATTTGCCTTTAAGTGTGTGATGGGAACATATAATCTATCATGGATGTTGTGTGACTTCATGTCTTCCCATTGGTTTTCATAGTCAATGTTGCACTATGGCTATCTGAGCTCCCCTAGAGTTCAATCACCAGTTGGGCAGATTTGCAGAATGCCTTTTTGGAGAGATACTTCCCTGGATCGAAGAAGGTCAAGTTGAAGGACCAAATCAATGATGTGAAGCAACATCCTTGTGATTCAATAAACACTACTTAGGAGCAGTTTGCTGAATTTCCGAGGAGCATCCCTAATAATAAAATAGTTTATGATGCCCTGGTGGAGATCTATCAGGCCTATCATGATAGTATTATGGAAGGCATATTTCTAGATCAACCATTTGCAAGGATTGCAGAGCTAATGGAAAGAGTGGTCAAGAAACCATGCATGGGGGCAACGGGATAGAGTTTCCACAAAAAGTTCATGTGTTGTTAGCGTTGGTCCAGAGCAAGCCAGAGTTAATGAAGAAATCATGTAGTAGTGTGCACAAATTCTCATAGGTATGAAGATGATGATAAAACGAAACCAAGAAAGAGTAAATGTAGTAGTTCATTAAACTCCAAGTGAACCCATGTTCAAGGAGCCATACTATCATGACGACGTATGTTTTGTAGCTGATCAAATGAGGGTTTTCTAGACTTACACCCAAGGGTCCAATTAGGACTATTGGAGCTAAGGTCAAGAAAACTAATGTCAAAACTTTGGTAGAGATGGAGCTTACAGGGACAATCATAGAGGTTACTATGATAGATATAGTGGTCCAGAGAGAGATGTAGAGTGTGGTTCCAAAGAAGGTTTTAAGAACGATCCTTATGTGCCATTGGATAACTGCGATGCAAGTGCAAGCAATTCCAGGATTAAGGAGATGTTTGATCACCTGCAGAAAAAGGTTGAGACACATGATGAGACTCTAAGTGGCATAAAATTAGAGATTTCAACTATTAATCAGAAAATAGAGTCTCACTCTATTTCTATCAAATAACTGGAACAACAGTTTGGTCAAGTGTCAACACAACTTAATCAATATTAGAGGGGTACACTACCTATCAATACAATGTAAAATCCTAAAAATGAAGGGCAGTGTATGGTGATTACAACACGGGGTAATAAGAGCACCATTGATCCTCCCATGCCAGTTCATGTAGAAGATGTTTTAGAGGAGATGGTTGCGACAAGTGATGAGAATGAAGGAGAAAATCATCGCAAGGATGGGGTGAGTGAAGTTGTTGATGCACCACAGAGGTTGCAGACCATTTCCTAGGCCTTGTCCTCCCTTCCCTTAATGAATCAAAAAGAGGGAGGAGGAAGGCAAATTCAAGAACTTTCTCTCCATGCTGAAGTAGCTCTCTATCAGCATCCTCTCATCGAGGTATTGGAGAAAATGCCAGGGTATGCTAAGTACATACAGAAATCGGTTACCAAAAAATGCACTATGAGTCATGAGCTTTCTTAGGATCTTTAACATTGTAGAGCTAGTACTATGAGGTCCTTGGTTCAAAAGTAAGATTATCCACGTGCTTTCCCCAGACTTTGCACCATTAGAAATCTAGAGTTCGCAAAGGTGCTATGTGATCTAGGTACTAGCATTAATTTGATACCTCTTGCGGTATATAAGAAGCATAGATTGGAAACCCCAACTCCAACTAGCATGTGGTTACTGATGGCGGATCACACGATGAAGAAGCCTGTTAGGATATTGTACGACATGCTGGTAAAAGTTGAGAAGTTTATATTATCCATAAACTTAGTAATCCTAGAATGTGAAGTTGATTTCAACATCCCAATAACCCTAGGAAGACCGTTCCTAGCCACTAGGCTAGCCCTACTGGATATGGAAGCCGATCAACTATTGCTTAGATTGAATGACGAAAAAGTCATCTTCAACATCTGTTAGTCCATGAAGCATCCATATAAGTTGAAGATGAAGTCTGAAAATTGACAAAGTCTGAGTAACCAATTTGTCCAAGTTATACCGTAGTAATAAATTAGGCGTTGCTTGGGAGGCAACCCTAGGAACCCTAACTCTTAGTCACCCAGGTATGCTTTTTGACCCCTTAACTTCTATTTTGTTTTGATTTTGTGCATTAGGTAGAATGCACATTATTTTCAGTGGGGTATGGGTAGTTATGGGCCTCAATGAAGTTTGAGCAGCTTAGGGTCCATAACTACACCAATTTGTATCTCGAGCTTTTCTTTCATATGTTATTTTTCTTGGTGAATATTTAATTTATATTAAACTGGCATATTTAGGAAGTTTAGGTAATATGTGTAGCATACAGTACCAATAATTGTGACATATAACATGTTTTTATGTTTCGTTTGAAAAATGATACCCAACAAAAATTTTGATTTAGTAGTTAGACAACAACTATGTATGTTTAGGTGTGTAAGAATATATGCTCTGATAAGTGAGAATAAATTGAGATTAAAAGCATGATTTGAGAGTCTTTTGTTAATAATGTATGCAATGCCATGTTAGTGTGATCCTTATTCGTCAGATTCATGTACTTTATGCTAATTCATAACTTGCCCTGTTACTCTAAGTTAGATTGTCGATTAATTGAATTAGGAAAGGATCTTAGGGCATTATTCTTAAATAGTCCACTTAGCCTAACAGACCAACCAAGATGATAATATAATCCCTTATTCGTAATGTTTGCTCCTAACATGTACCTATTCTTGAAAATGCCAGATTAGCCTAGCCTTGTTTAGTGAAAAATTCTGAAATTAGCCCTGGTCCTTTGTTAAACATTGTGCACCTTAAATGAAGCGAAAACTCTAAGTTGAGGATGGCTACTAAAAAGTGGCCCTAGTTCGAAGGATGTATATTGTGCAACTCATCACAGGTTAAAAGCCTAAGTTGAGGGTGGCCTGTGTAAGGATAAAACACAATGATAAGGGGGTGATTTAGAATATAGATAAAAATAAAAATTATGTATTGGGTGCAAGAAAAATAATTGATACCTTAGATTTGAGCAAAAAAGAAAAAAGAAGTGTAAAAATAAGGCAAAAAGCTAAAAAATAAAAAGAAAGTTCCCAGAAAAGCTTGAAATAGGAGAGAGGGAGAATAAAGTGAAAATAGCAAAGTTGGTAGGGAAAAAGTGTAGAAAAATGTCAAGAAGGGCCTTTAGTCACTACTATCCCATAATATCATACCAAAGCCCCTGAGCTTATGCTACAAGCCTATAAAGTCCTAAAGTGATCCTAGTCCAATTAGTTGAAGGTCTGAGTCATGAGTATAGGGGCAAGCCTATGCTATTAGGCATTATGTATGAATATCTTTTATCAGAGCGAGTGCTTTTGCACAGTTCCAAGGTTAAACATGAAAACATTATCGTGTGTGAAAAGTTGGGACTTCTTTCTGTGAGGGCACTTGCATTACAATGTTAGCACTAGACTTGTTCAGTGATTGTGGATAGTTGATAATACCTTATGATAGTTTTTTTGTCACATGCATCAGTTTGCATTGGTTTGCTAAATAACTATCCGATCTAGTTTTGAAAACTTTGTGTGGATATCTGAATTCGAGGTGTATGTGATGTATGACATTAAGTTGAGGTCTGTGTGTTACTGTATTGTCTATATAGATTAAGTCTGTCACTAGAGGATAAGCATAATTTTAAATTAAGAATGATGATGTGCTACTAAAATACAACACTTTTAATGATTAAAACTTGAAATTTTGTGTGTTCACAATGTGATGTTAATGGATTTTAAGTTTTTTTATGTTTATCTTTGCAGGAGTTGGCCATGATTTTGGGGCTAATTCTAGAGGTTACTGAGTTTTTGTTGTTATATGAGACACCTTATAGGCCCTAGACCATTTTACTAGTCGTACGAAGGTTTTGTGAAAATTCTAGTGAGGGTCTGATTTCTGAAGTTTATTCTACGAACATGCAGACAAGCAATAGAAGAGTTTATGACCCATAAGAGAGGATTTATGACTAATGATCAGAGAAGTGGACTTGCAGGAATGTCATCAAACGAAACCCCCTTTACAGGTGATAAACTACTTTACGAGTCATAGAGGGGCGTCGTAGATTTGAAGTCCAAATTTTCAGTAGTTAAGCACGTGACCACGATTATGGGCCGTAGAAGAAAATATAGGTTGTAAAGAGCTTTCGTATGACGTGTTGACCAGTTCTCCTATTTTGTTTAGCATTTAAATTTTAATTCTTATAAATAGGTCTTTTAGGTTTTTTTCACAAGTTTTTGCCTATTACTCAGAGAACTCACTATATTGAGACAGAAAATTGTAAGAGAGACTTTGAAAACACTTGTAGTTGAATTTGATCTTAAAGCTTGTCATTCTTATTGTAATTGGGTTGCTTGTTCTTCAATCTATTGTGTAAGTGTTTAATTATATCTTCTCAATTCATAATTTTTGCATCTATACGTAGCATAAGGAGCTAAATCCACAACTAAGATTGTGGGAACCATGAAGAACTAATAAAGTAATTGGATTATTCAAAACTCTTAGAAGGTGTATATACATGTATTAATTAACTCTCTTCATTTTGCATATTTTCTAATGGTGGCAAACATTAGAACCTGCCTAGTGTTACTAACTGGACCAAGGTAGTAATGAATAGGAAAAGAGATTAATTAACAAGACTCAATTGATATGGTCTCGTCTAATCAATCAAAATAGGCGAAGGGGACGTTGTACTAGGACTAATAGGTAATGGTTAATAATAAACACTTTAGGGTTGGGCCAAGTCGCATAGTGAAATTCACCTCTCATCTTTGATCAAATGGCTTGGTGAACATAAATTACTATCATGCATGCTATACACTATAAAATAATTAGGTTAGCTGGTGATACTGAGTTGGGGAATCAAAGGGAACATAATACCTTAATTTTTCACTATTATTGACTTTTCTCTTGTGATAAATAGTTTAGTTTTATTCCCTTTTGGGGAACTGAGTTGGATAATCATTTGGATTATAAATTGGTGAATTTTTGTGAGTCTACGCAATCCCTATGGATCAATCCTAACCTTAGTTAGGTTCTATATCTTGACAGGAACAACGTTATCTTCTAATAAGGAGGTGTAACTTGGGGGAAATCACTAACCCTTAGCTCTTGTTCCTGAACAACCTCCCCTTGATCTAGTTTGGTTGATTAGACAAGAAACATTAATTATATCGTATTAATTAATCTATTTCTCTATTTATTACTACCTTGATCCATTCAATAACATTAGGTAAGTTCTAAGGTTGTTCACCATTAAAAAGCATTCAAAATGAGGACAAATTATCTATATATGCATGCACACTTTCCAAGAATTACGAAGTATTCGGTTTTATCTTGTTAGTTCTTCATGGTTCCCACAACCCTAGTTGTGGATTTAGCTACTCATATTCATTATAAATGCAAGAATTATGATATAGAATAGCATAACTAAGCACTTACATGAATGAAATTAAGAATAAGAAATCCAAACTCTTCAATGAAATTTACAAAGTATGAATTAAAATCACAAAGTATTGTTTCCCAAGGGTTTCTTACATTTCTCAATGTTCCTTATTGATTCTCTATTGTTTCATTACTGTTCTACATGAAAAATATCCTAAAAAACATATTTATAGTGTTTAAAATACAAAACCAAATGAAAATAGAAAAACTGGGTCAGCAACACTATGAGCATCTTTACGGGTCGTACAAAGTTCTACAGCGTGTAATCAGGGCTTCGTGGCCATCATCTACAAATCTTGTTTTATCTTCTATGAGACCCTTCTTCGGGTCGTATTTAGACTTATGACCCATATAGGGTTTTGTTTGAAGACTTTTCAATAACTCACAACTTCCTGATCCTCATGGTACGAAACCTTATATATGACTCTTGCTTCATTCTACCGCTCGTATGGATGTTTGTAGATTCTACTTTAGAAAATCACCCCGTAACTAGATTTTGCTACTAGACCAACTCTACAGCACGTGGAAATTTTCATGACCCATAAAGGATGTCGTAGAACAACAAAAACTTCAATTTTTATACAATTAGCCCAAAATCATGCCAAACCATATAATCCCGCAAAATAAGAATAAAAACACATCAAATCTACTAACATCACTTTGAGACCACAAAAAATTCCAAGTTTTAAGTATTAAAAGTGTTATATTTTAAAAGCACATTAGTGTCCTCAATCCAAAAGTAGAAATGAAAAAGTCAATAAAGGATTGAGTTAAAGTACTCCTTGTATACAAAAATGTTGTTCTATGCAACATAACCTTACTACTTCCTAAAATCTTGCATAATAACACTATTCTTTTAATCAACTAACAACTTAGGTTCCCTTCCAAGAAGCACCTTAGTTAACATGACATGGCCATGCTATCAAGCATCGGCCAAATACATAACTAAAATTAACTTCACCTCCAATTCATCGGTAAAATATAACTTATGCGTTGCCCATTAACGTTAAATTAGGATCCATATTTATTCTAAAATTCAATCATACCATGATAAAAAAACACTTGCACAACTTTGCATGGGCTAGACCACTTAGACCTAAGTTTTCCTAGATTGAGTTTGAACCGGGAGTTATAAAGAAGTACAAGGTTAACTACGATGATTTCTTAACAAAGAATCTTAGTGTGATGCCACCTTTTCACTTTCTACTTATAGTGGGATGAATTATCATATGTCCAAAGTCAAAATTGATCTAAAGCATGCAATTAATCAATTAGGTTTTTAAAAGCTCTAGTCCAAATAAAGTTTATATACTTTAAATTCGAAGAAGCCTTGTGTTCTAGATCAAAAGGAAGATAGCATGATTTTCCAAAGATGAATGGTATGGAGACATTCCCAAAGGAGTTTTGAAAGCAGTCTAATAAGCCCATAAAGTATCATTTAACTTTCTTGACTAATCCTACCTAGAGGCATTCACCATTTTGGCCAATATGTTCTCAATGTCGTGATTTAAAATCTCCACTTGTCTACGTGTTTAGATATGGTAAGGTATGGCTACCTTATGCTTAACCATATATTTCTTCAGTAATGACTCAAAGATTTGATTACAATAATGGGAACCTTCATCCATGATTATGGCCGTTGGGGTACCAAACTTTATGAATATGGACATTTTTTATAAAGCGGACCATACTTTTACCATCATTTTGAGGTAAGGCCACAATTTCAACCCATTTATATAAGTAATAAATGACCATTAGAATGAAGTTGTTACCATATGAGTTCACAAAATGGACCATAAAATCAATCTACCAAATATCGAACAATTCCACTTCTATTATTACGTGGAGGTAAATCATACATCCTTGACACTCATCCCTTCAATTGACATTAATTGCACCACTTCACCATCTCATTAGAATCTCAAACTATAGTCAGCCAATAATAGACACATTAACACACCTTGGCAGCCGTACAGGTACCCGCATGATTACTTCCAAATGGAGATACATGGCTACCCACATGTATAACATGAACTTGTTCCTCAGGGACACATATGATATTGTCAGTACATTCTTGAAATGCCCCACATGTGCTTTGAACTTTCCCATAATTGTAATTTTTATATATCTCAAAATTTATGCATGATTTAAAAAAAATTGACTTCATATTCTCGATCAGAGAGAGAAATTGAGTGGGAAATAGTTATAACCCGGATTTTAGAAAACCCATAATAGGAAATAATTTTCACTAATTTTTTATTTTTAGTGGTTGTCCGTGCCCAAGGTGCGAAGTGCCTTGGACAACACCACTATGTAATTCCAAGTACGCTTCTAGCACGCGATGCGCCAGGGGTGTAGACCAATGCAATATTTTTCGTACAATGACTATTCTGACCAAGGGTATTAGGGTCTGTATGCCCACTTAAACATCAAATCACCCATACTTAGCCATTTTTCAACTGTATAACTCACAAAATCCTCTCTTAAACCTCTCTAAGACTATCAATTCTCTTATTCAAATCTAAGGATTTCAACTGAATTTTGGGACTCAAGGATTTAGTCCAAGCTTTAAGTTTCCTTCAAACTAATATCAAGAAAACCCAAGTCTAAGGTATGTGAGTTTCATCTATTGGGTCTTTTCATCCATAGAGCCCTATCTCTGTTTATATGAAAATTAGATGATTTTAAGTTGTATGACTTCTGGGTATCTCTAGTTATGAAATATGAGCATGAATTATGTTGGGGTTTTATCAAGTATTGTCGATTATGCATGGTTATCTATTTTAAACTTACACTATGAGTTGATCATTGTCTATTGAAACTATGCATGTTTTGAGCTATGAAACGATAAACTATTATGAGCTTTTATGATGGATTTCAAGGTACCTTACATGAGGATTTTACTACATATTGGTAGGTTGATTTGCACAAAGTTTACTCATCTTATTTCACTCATGAATTGCATGATTTTGAATAAGTATCATGAACCTACCATGACAAGAATTCTCAAGTTATTGATAACCTATTACATGATTTACAAGTCAAGTGACTTTATGATGATTAAGGGCTCTGAAACATGTATTGAATTCATGAAAAGTATCTATGATAGTGCAAGTGTCAAGTTTAGCCCAATTTCAAGATTTTTAGCTCGTTTGAGCCATTCATGTTAAAGCAAAGGATCATGTATGTTTATCATCTACTATCATGTGCAAGTTAGGCTCACTACTAGAGCTCAAGCATGTTTATGAGCTGCTCAAGTCTTGTTATCATGTCTCTTAGAAGTTATTGATGTTACGAATAATGTATGATTATTCCAAGTATTTTGTCAGATTTCACTTAGCACCGATTGAGGCTTCAGATAGGGGCTCGACTCAAGGGGTCCTTTAATAAAGTCTTAGTCTCTAAACTATGTGCCACCACAGGATTATACATCATCTCTCTTATGGCTTTCTAGTATATCCATCTAGTTATACCACAACTTGTCTGGGGTCTGACATGCCTCGATCACCTTGATGAAGGGGTGACATGCCTCATATTGTTCATAGTATGGCTAGCATAGCAAGTAGAGCACACCTTGTCGAGGGGGTGACATACCTCGATCACCTTATTGAGGGGGTGACATGCCCTCGATCACCTTGCTAAGGGGGTGACACGCCTTGGATTCCAAGTAGTAGCTCGGTTGGTCTATGTCGATCAATGTCTCTTCCCACACATGTAATATGTGTTATGCAACTTAAATATTTTACAAGCATGTTTCAATTCAAGCATTGATCATGCATGCCATGTTGAGATTATATATATCCATTGCTTATGGTTATGAATCTCAAATATGTTGGCTTATGTCTTTGTTGCATTGCATCTTCATACATAGTACATTCAAATGTACTAACACATATTCTATGCCTACATGATATGACGATGTAGAAACTGGAGCTCCTTTTGATCATTCTCCTCTATGTGGCCAGTATGATCCTTTGAAGAAAGCTTTGTTGAGTCCTCAATTTCAAGGACAATATCTATTTACTTCATGTTATGTTAAGATTCCTTCTTATATGGAATGCTTATTATTATAAGAGTGAGCCCGGGAAGTGTCTTCGCCCCCACTATATTCCAAGTTAGAGGTGTTGGTGGATACTATTTATGTAATTCTATGAGCTTGACTCTTTTATGCTTTCATGATTATCAAATACTTCCCTTAGCCCCATTTCCCTTTTAATTATAACTTGTGATTCTTATTTTACTTCCACAACCAAGGATGTGTGATTGATATGCCTAGAGGCTTATGTGGGGCTCTATTGGGTTCTCCATTCGCCATGTCAATTATAAGCCCTTGGATTGGGTCATAACAAGCTTGTTATCAGACCACTAGCTTGTTAATGGTCCTCGAAAATCAAACACAATGCGTCGATTAGAGTCTTATTCATGATTGTGAAGCGCGATACAACTATGAATGGGAGCCTATGAGGCATTTTAGGAAATGCTTCACTTTTTCATGGTCTATAGCGTGCTTTAGGTGTAACTATAAGGTTTTTCCCCTAATGAGTGCTCTTATTTCCTTTTATATCATGCCGATTCCAAGGGGAAGACTAGGGAGAGCCCATAATCCTGATAAGCAATTGGCCCCTCGTGCTCCTCAAACTCCTCAAGATGGAGGCGTAGCCCAGGAAGATTTTTGAGATGCTATCACAATGTTGTCCCATCATATGACCAACCAAATGAACCAAAGGGTCCAAGTCCCTCATGCTACGGTCTCTAGGGTAAAGGATTTCATAAGAATAAATCCACAGGAGTTCCATTGATCCAAGCAGGAAAAAGATCCCTAAGAGTTCATAGATAATGTGTATAATGTGTGATCCATCTTGGGGGTCAATTCAGATGAAAAGGCGGAGTTGGCGACCTACCAATTGAAAGGTGTATCCCAAATTTGGTTCACCTAATAGAAATTGGGGACTAGAGATAATGATGCTATTCTTGGGAGGAGTTCAAAGTCGCATTCCTCAACTGGTTCTTTCCAATCAAGCCATGCGAGCCTAACATGATGGATTTTATGAATCGTAAGCAAGTTTCTATGAGTGTGAGGGTGAAACGACCCCAAAGAGTGCCCAAAAATGTGCCACGAAAGTGCCTATATTAGTAATTTTTATATATCTCAATATCCGCGGGTGATATCAAAAATCTAACTTCATATTCTTGTTTAGGGAGTTATTTTAATTGAAGAATAGGTCTAACCCCAATTTAAGAGCAAACGATTAGCAATTTCATTTTCTAAGTGACAATGGCGCGTACTAGTATTGATTTTGACCTAGTTTTTTATTCGGTCCAACACTTTTTAGTCTTAGGCCTAAGTGTTTCCAAACGTAAAAATACATATACTTAGCCGTTTTTCACCCTCATATCATCCTAAATATTTTCCAATACTCATTCAAATACTTAGCCAAATATCTTACTCCTAAATTCAAGTCTCGAAACCCTCTACGGATCTAAGGATTTCCCTTCAAACTTCAAGTCTCCATCACCAATCTTCATCAAGTTAATCTCCAAAGCTAAAGTATATCGGTTTCTTTCACGGGTTCCTTTCACCCATGCTAGCCAAGCTTCTTTTTACCCTAATTTGCATGATTTAAAGATGATTTACTCATAGGTCTTATTTTTTATTAAAAACACTGCACACTACATTGGGCTTCATGAAATTGTGACTATTTTACCATATTTTGAGCTATGAATCTAAGATATATTATGAGATTTGATGAGTGGTTTTGATGTATATTGCTTGAGGGTGGTACGAAGTATCCATTGAATATTGTAAGATTTCACTCTTGAATTGCATGGTTTTACACTAGCACTACTCCTCTTCTAAGTGTTTGATAAAATGTCTGATTATGTATTCTTGAGGAAATGAAGGTCTAATGCATGTCTTATGAGTTGAATGATTATATGATGATGAAATGGTAATGGAATGATGATGAATTGATGTATGTATATGATGATTAGATGATGGTGGGAGAAATGTGTGTGTGCGTGTGTGTGTGTGTGTATATGATATTACCTGTATAGTGGTCGGGATGACCAAGCCTAGCTCGGGGAGTTATATGCCTGGGTAACCTACTAAGGTGTTGGTACCTCGTTCGCCTAGCTTATTGGGTAGTAGGCCTAGGTAACCTTGTTAGGGATTGGTACACAACCCTTTTAGGGGGTTTCTACTCCATCAACCTTGTTGGGGGCTTTGTACTCCATAAACCATGTTAGGGATTTGTACCGATGAACCCGTTGGGGGGTTTGTACTCCATTAACCTTATGAAAGGGTTTAAACCTCATGCACATCTCCAATTAGGTGGTAGGACTTGTATTGCACTGAGAATAGTCACTCCCTACACATGTGTTATGTTCTATGAAAGTATGATTTACTTTAAGCATCTTACATTCATGTCATATTGCTATATGCTCATCCATTGTCTTATTAAGCATTTTGATTATGATACCTATATATTGTTGCATTGCATCCTACATGCTTAGTACATTCAAACGTACTAACATATACTCTTTGTCTACATGATGTCACTATGTAGGAACCTGTCTACCTCTTGATCATCATCCTCTTCCACATGGATGGTACGACTTCTATGAAGCTTGTTGGTGAGTCTTCCATTCTAGGGATGTTACTTATGATCTCTTACTATGTATTAAGACTTTCTCTCTTTGACTTATTTATTGACTCTAAGGGTGAGCCTGGTTGCTTTGTCTTGGCTCCCTCTCTTATCAATGTAGTGGAGGTGCTGTTGGACTTGTTATGTACCTATGCTATCAACCTTGACTCTATTGACTCTTGTTGTTCATGATATGAAGGTTTCCCCTTAGTCCCTCCACCCTTGCTTCTAATCATTTATTGATAGTCTATTGCTTCCACGACTAAGGATGTGTAATGATATGTTAACTAGCTTGCTTGGGGTCCCTTCGGTTTCCTCATGCATTGTGTCACGTCTAGGCCCTGTGTTTGTGTCATGATAAACTTGGTATCAGACCACTAAGTTGTTAGATCTTCGGAGTCCAACACGCCACATTGACTAGAGTCTTATTCATGATTATGTTTTGCATCACAACTATGAGTAGGAGACTATAAGATGTTTTAGGAAATGTTTCTCTTCTTCGTGTTCTAAGTCATCCTATAGAGTGAATTGTAAGTTTTTCCCCCTAACAATTGTTCTTTGCTATGCTAGATTATGCCTAACAAAAGAGGAAGATGCACCTGTACACCTAAGGACCAACCGGCCAATGAAGAGCTTAGTGATGCTCACTTTGCTTAGAAAAGTTGTGGCTAATCAAGCCAAACAAGGGGATCAAGACCATTATGCTCCTCCACTGGCTTCACAGGTAAGAAACTTCATGAGAATGAATACCCCGGAATTCTATAGGTCAAAGGTAGATGAGGAACCTCAAGAGTTCATTGAGAAAGTATAAAAGATATTGACTATCATGGGTGTGAGGCTAGAAGAAAAGGTGGAGTTGGCGGCCTACCAACTTAAGGGATACCACATAAATATGGTACAACCAATGGAAATAAGAGAAGGAAGTTAACTATATGGTGCTTAGGGAAGAGGTCAAAGTAGCTGTCACTAATCGATTCTTCCCTCTTGAGCTTAGGGAACCTAAATTGATTGAATTTATAAATTTGAGATGAGGATCAATGAGTGTGAGGGAATATGCCCTCAAGTTCAACCAACTTTCAAAGTTTGCTCCTTACTTGGTTACCAACCCGAGGTCGAGAATGAAAAGATTCATGATAGGTGTGTCCAACCTATTGAGTGAAGAATACTGATCCACTATGTTAATTGGTGACATAGACTTATCCCTTTTGATAACCTATACCAAGCAAATGAATGAGGAGAAATTAAGAAATAAAAGAGTTAATGAGGCACAGAGGGCTCGTTTAGATGGTAAGTTCCAAAAGGTTAGCCGGTACCATAAGGGCCAAGGGTCTTCTCATGCATTTCAAAAGAGGGTGGCCAATGATTTTCTGAGGGCCCAAGGTGTGAGGGGTGTGGCTCCTATTGATATATGTCTAAAGTATGGTAAGGGTTATGGTGGCCAATGCTTGAGGAATACTAGTGCTTGTTATGGTTGTGGGGAAATGGGGCATAAACCAATAGATTGTCCTCATAATCGCAAAAGGGCAAGGAGGTTCGTCCGCAAGGTCCTAATGCGGTTTCCTTGGGGAGAAGTGACCGACAAGATGGTATCCCAAGGCATAACCGTCTCTATGCTTTGCATGGGAGGCAAGGGGTTGATGAAGTCACCAATGTTGTTACCCATATGTTGAAAATCTTTAACTTTGATGCGTATGCATTAATTGATTCGGGTTCCACTCTTTCCTTTATTACCCCTTTTGTTGCCAAAATGTTCCATGTTGACCCAAATTTTTGCATGAGTTGTATGAGGTTTCTAGAATTATTGGTGCAGGTCATGATCCAAGACAAGGGCCTAGACATGACTGGTGAATGGGGTACCCGAAGGTATCCCAAATAAGCCTCATAGCATAGAATTACACATCCTTGGTCACGGAAGCAATTAAAATGACAATAAAAGATAAGCATAAACAAGGAAAAATTGGGACTAAGGGAACAACTTTTATATGATATGCAACAAGAGTCAATAGAGTCAAGGTTTATAGCATAGTACACCATATGTCTAACAACACCTCTACTATATACACATAAGAGCGGAGGCCAAGATAAGTAACCAGGCTTACCCTCATAGCCAAAATAAAAAATAAATAAGAGTCTCTGAATACATAATAAGAGAATCATAGACCAAGGATCCCGAAATGGAGGACTCACCTATAAGCTTAAGCGAAGTTGTACTAGCCATATGGAGGAGGATGCTCAAGTAGGGCTCCAGTTCCTACATAGGGACATCATGTAGGCATTTTGTGTTAGTATGTTTGAATGTACTAAGTATATGGGATACAATTCTAGCAAGAGATGGGACACATAATTGAAATGCATAATTGTAAGCAAAGGATAGGTAAAACATACTAGTAAATCATGGAAAGAGCATATAAACTCAATATGAGAAACATATTCAAATCCTTTTGTGCCAACCTTCATGAATTCGGCCAAATGACCCTCACTCACCTTACGGTATAACCTTTTTGGAGAGTGTTATCAATACCCCTACCGTACAACATAGTATTTTTGATAAGTAGTATAAGATGTCCCCTACTTACGCTATCCTCTTTTGGGTAGGAACCATGATTCATTTTATCTTAAGGCATGACCTTTTTAACAGAATGTCCACAACTTATGATATGATCTTCTCGGTGGAAGCCTTTAGTCTTTCTACCTTATGGCATGGCCTTTTTGGTGGGATGTCCATACCTTATGATATAATCTTTTTGGTAGGCACAATTAACTATTCTACTTTACGGCATGGTCTTTTCGGTAGGGTATCCTCACCTTATGATATGATCTTTTCGGTGGAAATCATTAAATGCTCTACCTTATGGCATGGCCTTTTCGGTAGGGACCATATAACTACCTCAATAAGCCATAACATTCAAGTCATCAAGAAATAACTACTCATTTTCCCAAGAAAACAACAAACATAAGAACCCAACAACAACATTCAACACAATAGGTACTTCTCCATGAAAGTAACACAAAGACATCCCTATCATCATCACAAGTTCATCATATTCCTACACTTCCTCTCCTTATTATATATCATATCCATACAATCATCTCTTCATCATTCCATCATTATTTCATCATCATATAATCATCATATAATCATCATAATACCATTCAACTCAGAAGACATGTATTAGACCTTCAATTCCTGAAGAAACCCTAGCCGGACATTTTATCAAATACTTAGGGGGTGTGAAATAGGGGTAAAAGACCATGCCATTTCGAGATGAAATCATTCAAAACAATCTATAGTAAAATCATCAATTAACACCTTGCAACACCCCAAGACATTTACATCAAAACTCCTAATATCTAACATTAGATCCATGATTTATAGCTCAAAAAATGCTAAAACAACCATACATTCATGAACTAAAATCATTATGTAGTAAATTTCTCAATATACAAGACCCACATGTAAAATCAACTTTAAATCATGCAATATTAGTAAAAAAGAGGCTTAGGCACCATGGATGAAAGGACACAATGGTTGAACACCATATACCTTATCTTTGGAGAACCCTTGAAAGAGGTTAAAGATAGAGACTTGAAGTTTGAATGAAATCCTTGAAGAAATCCTTAAGATTTGTCTTGAGTTTTGGCACTTGAATTTGGGGTGAAATATGAGTTTAAGTGTTTGAGAGGATATTAGGGAATATAAGGGAAGATATGAGAGTGAAATAAGACTAAGTATATATATTTTCAAGTGTGGGAACCCTTAGACTCACGAATTGTAAGTTGTGGACCAAAAAAATTAAAATAGGCACAAAAAGCAACAGGGGCACATCGCGGAGGTAACGTGAAAACCCCACTAGAATCTGCATTTTCTACATAAATGAGTTCCACAAAAATGGGCATAAATCCTTAACCCGAACTCGGAATGAGGTGAAACTAAGTGCATTGGAAAGCTAATTCAAAAGGCTTTAGGTTGGTAGGATATGGAACATGCAATTCTTTATGTGCTAAGAGATATGTCTCTTGAAAGTTGATCCTCTTATATCACGTTATTTGCGATTTTGGATTTTGATACGGTTGCTCTAAAATTTGTGTTAGACCTATTTCCCACTCATTTAACCCTATGAACAAGAATATGAACTAAGATTTTGAAAATAACAAATGTCTTTTCAGATATATGAATATCACAATTTTGGATGATTTTGAGGCACATTTTTGGGCACTTTTTAGGGTCATTGTAGTGCATCTATTATTGCTAGAAAATTTTATAGAAGTTGTCATATTTGCATCTTGTATAAGATATGGCCTTACGATCTTGTTGAGTTAGACATGGTTGATTTTGATATTATTGTTGGGATGGATTGGTTGCGTTCATACTATGCTTCTATTGATTGTAGAACCTGTAGTGTCAAATTCCCATTTCCAAATGAACCCATCCTTGAGTGGGACAGTCAAAATGTGGTGGTCAGGGGTAGATTCATCTCTTACATTAAATCTCATAAGTTGATCTCTAAGGGGTGTCTTTATCCTTCTGTGAGGGTTAGGGATGTGGAGTCCAAAGTCTCTGCCATAGATTTAATCTCAGTTGTAAGTGAGTTTCTTGATGTCTTTCCAAATGACCTTCCCAGTGTTCCTTCCAAAAGGGAAATAGATTTTGGTATAGATCTCCTCCCCGATACTTAACCCATTTCTACTCCACCTTACTATATGGCCCAGACAAAGTTAAATGAGGGAACAATTGAGAGTCTTGTTGGAGAAGGGTTTTATAAGACCTAGTCAATCACTTTGGGGTGCACCAGTGTGGTTTGTGAAAAAAAGGATGGGTATCCTAGAATATGTACTGATTATCGATAACTCAATAGGGTCACCATGAAGAATAGTTATCCTCTTCCAACAATTGATGATTTGTTTGGCTTATTGCAAGGGGCTAGCCATATGTCTAAGATTGATCTTTGGTCCAGGTATTATCAAGAGAAAGTAAGGTAGTGTGATATTCCCAAGATGGACTTCCGGACTAGGTATGGGCATATGAATTTGTGGTGATGTCTTTTGGGTTGACCAATGCACGGGCATCTTTATGGACTTAATGAATAGGGTCTTTAAACCCTATCTTGATTCCTTTGTTGTGGTCTTCATTGATGATATTTTGATCTATTATCATCGTGAGGGGGAGCATAGGGCTCATTTGAGGGCCATGTTGCAAAGATTGAGGGAGGAGAAATTGTATGCTAACTATGAAAAGTATGAATATTGGTTGAGGGAGGTTGCCTTCCTAGAAAATATGGTATCAGGGGATGGTATTAAGGTGGATGCTAAAAAGACCGATGTGATTAGAAATTGAACTAGACTATTTAATGTGTCAAACATTAGTATCTTCTTGGCCTTAGCGGGCTATTATCGTAGATTTATGAATGGGTTCTCTTCCATTGCTTCTACCATGACAAAATTTACTCAAAAGAAGGCTAAGTTTGTATGGACCGATGAGTGTTAAAGGAGTTTTCAAACATTAAAAGATAAGCTTGTGTTCGCTCCTACATTGTCACTACTGGATTGGCTTGAGGGATTAGTTGTGTATTATGATGTTTCTCAGGTTGTTTTGGGTTGTGTGTTGATGCTAAACGATAAGGTCATAGCCTATTCTTCTAGACAACTCAAAGTGCATGAAAATAACTATCCTACTCATAATCTTGAATTAGCCACCGTGGTGTTTGCTTTAAATATTTGGTATCATTACTTATATGGGGTGCGTGTTGATGTGTTCATGTAACACCCCACATTTTACATGTACTAATTCTATATAAACAAATCATATTATGCTTTGGTTAAATTAGTGTCAATTGTTAAAAGTGCTTGATTCTCGTCTTAACGGGCAATATGTGAGTCTAAATGCTTAAGAGGGTTGAGGGTGTATATGTGTTGGTGTTAACTTGAGGATATATTAGCCCTATGTTAAGTAAAATGTTTTAGATCATTTTATGACTTAATAATCTAGTAGGTTAGTCACCTACTTTCTTAGCTTAAAATTGGTAGCTAAAACGGAGACGAGACTCGACACCGAATTGGTTCAAGTTCGATTACAAATAAATTTCATGTTAAGGATGTAA
>JAOTQJ010155964.1:0-137607 GCA_025642045.1 Solanum sejunctum | reverse complement strand
CTTTCGAATCTCGAGAATTGGTTTTTCTCAAATTAATTGAGTTTAAATTGATTTTTGATTTTCGAATTATATTTTCTTTTTCAAAAGGTCATTTTTCGGCGTAACACTAAATATTAGACTCACCCATTTAACCCATAAAACTCACTCCTAACACCCTTATTTCACTGTTGCTTCTCCACACAAAACAACAATTGTTTTGATAAAAAAAATAAGTGTGCGCTATTTATTAAATCGGGTCATGACAGACTAACCTCTAAAAGAGAAGTAAGGAAAATAGAAGAAACTTCAAATATGATTTATCATCTAAACTTTGTAAGTCTGATTATTCGAGATGTGGACAGTTGGTTCCTTCAACTCTATTTTGCCATGAATTTTTTCCTAAATTACCCCGGCATTATTGAAAAGTTGGATTTTTTTCCCATGTTTAATGTATCATAATTGATAGTTAGGTAGGTATAATAATTGGATTGGGTATTATGTATTAATGGGTAGGTATAATATTGTGGATATAATAATTAAATTAAGAGAAAATTATAAATAGAATAAATATATGAAGGGATGCCATGTAAGCACCATGTAGGATGATAAAAGAAGGGGACATGAGACTTAACAGTTCAAGGATAAACATGTGCCTAAAGTTGGATGGTAAGAGCAAGTATATCAAATAAGGGTAAGAAAGGAAAAATATAACCATTTTTTAAGAGTGCAAGGACAAATATAACCCTTTTTCATGTATATATATATATATATATATATATATATATATATATATATAAGCAATCAATATTCTACTAACTAAATATATATTACTCCCTTTGTCAAAACTAGTTGAACTTTTGAAGCTTTTTCAATATTCAAAATATTTGAATTGTTCGAAGTTTAAGGTTCAAGGTGAATATTTGAAACTTTTTCATTTTGGCCCTTTCATTTATTGAACTTTTGTATTTTCTAAGAGATAAATTACACTACAATTTATGATTTTACAAAGGGCAATAGTGAAAAGTATGGTGTAAATTTTGTCTTTGAATATTTTTCTTAATATATGTACATTAGCTCACAAATTCAATAAAAATGGTACAGAAGGCATACCATTGTTCACTGCTCGTGAGATTTGAGATGATTTGGTAAGGTGTATTATTTATATTTGCATTAATTACAAAGAGATGTTTTTTATGTATTGTTTGATTTAGTATGTCAAAAGTAATATGTATTGCATAATTAATTTTTTTTTAAAAAAAGCATTTACAAAAATATCCTCCACAAATCTGGTAGAAAAGATGTAGAAAAGGTTTGGTGGACAATAAGAGTCTTTAATCATGCTAATGCATATACTACATCCTCTTGTATTACTAATATCTACAAATCTATGTTATCAATAATACACACTTTAATACACAATAGACTACATAACCAATGCAAGGATTAATTATGCATAGTATGCAAAAGTATAGCAAACAGAGTATTATTAATATACCAAGTTAATACACGCATATATTTTCGCTAACATACTCTACCAAATGGCTCCTTGATTTATAGCAATCTAGGGGTTGTTTGTCAATGTATTCTTTAAGTTGTACATCATTCTATGAATCATACATGACCATCGTGGATGAGATACAAAGATTTAAAAAATTGACCTTAGATACGCTAAGGGGTGTTTATGGATCGTGGATTAGTTTATAGGTCATGAAAGTGATTTTGTAGATGAGGTTCAATCAGTGTATTTGGTAGATGAGGTTCAATAAGTGTAATCTTCAATACATAATGGTCTATGGATGATGTTTCACTAGTCATACTTCTAGGTCGTGAATTAATTTCGTACCATTGTTTTTGAAATTTAGTTTTGGCTCTTCATTTCTAGAGATGGACTTCTAAAGATGACCTTCATAGTTCCTATTCAACAGATATTTTTCAGAAGTATTTTGGTTTTTTCCTATTCATCATCATTTTTCAAAAGTATTTTGGTTTTTTCCCATTCTTTTAACCCTCATTAAGTGTGAATTTGGGTTCCTATCAATCTAACCACTTATTCACTCAATCTTTTTCGCAATTATGTTATGACTCAAGTCTAGGGCATAGTCGAAATACGACGAATGAGGAACCCAAAGGAACCTCACCAAAGCCTCTTAGAATTTAATGCTCATACTTAAGGTAATTATGCCTCAAATATAAATAAATGAAGAACAACTGGCTCATGAAGAGTTCTAGGATACTATTGCTATGTTAGCTAAATCCATGACTAATCAAATCAACCAAGGGGATCAAGCCCCTTATGTTCCTACTCCGGCATCTAGGGTAAGGATTTTATATGGATAAATCCATTGGAGTTTCATGGGTCTAAAGTGGATGAGGACCCTCAAGAATTTATTGATGAGGTGTACAAAGTATTGTCTATTATGGGTGTTAGATTAGAGGAGAAAGCGAAATTAGCAGCCTACCAACTCAAAGGGATGACACAAATAAGGTTTTCTCAATGGAAGGAGGAGAAGGCGAACAATAATATGATCCTTTAGGAGGAGTTTAAGATGGATTTTCTAAACCGGTTCTTCCTTCTTGAGCTAGGAGAGGCCAAAATGATAGAGTTGATGAATTTGAAGCAAGGGTCTATGAGTGTGAGGGAGTATGCCCTCATGTTTAATCAGCTCTCTAAATATGCTCCATAAATTATGGCTGAGCGAAAGTCTAGAATGAACAAATTTGTGATGCATGTATTCGACTTAGTGAATGAGGAGTGTCGTGCCTCCATGTTGATTAGTGATATGGACTTGTCCCTCCTCATGACTTATGCCGAACAATTAGAGGGGTAAAAGCTGAGAAAGAGAAGGGGCAATGAGGCCAAGAGGGCCTATTTTGAAGGAAGGTTCCAATGTCCCAAGGGTGGCCGATTTCATCGAGGCTAAGCATTTTGAAGGAAGGTTCCAAGGTCCCAAGGGTGGCCCGTTTCATCAAGGCCAAGAGTCTTCAAATGCTCCTAATAAAATGTTTGCTAATGACAACCCAAGGGTCCAAGGTGGTATTGGTGTGGTGCCTAATACTGTGTGCCCAAGGTGTGGTAGAGGTCATAACAACCCATGTGTGAGGGACACTAATACATGCTATAGTTGTGGAGAAGTAGGTCGCAAGAAGATTGATTATCCTTGTAATCAAGACAAGGGTAGAGTTGGTCATCCACAAGGCCGGGTGCAAATTTGTTTCCTTTGGGAAGGGAAGGTCAGCAAGGTGGTGCCCCAAGGGAAAAACTTGTTCGATGCTCTTCAAGGGAGTAAAGGGGTAGATGAGGTGCCCAATGTTATTATCGGCATATTAAAAGTCTTTAATTTTGATGTTTATGAATTGGTAGACCTGTGTCCCACTCTTTATTTTGTTACTACTTTTGTTGCCAAAAAGTTTCATGTGTGAATTTGAATTGTTATGTGAGCTATGAGGTGTTTACTCCCGTTGGTGCATCTTTTATTGCTAGAAGAGTCTATAGAAATTGTCCAATTTGTATTTTGCATAAAATATTGTCTTGTGATTTTGTTGATTTTTAAGGGGTGTCTCTATCATCCTGCGAGGGTTAGGGATGTTGTGTCCAAAATCCTTCCTATAGAGTCAGTCTTGGTGTTAATGAGTTCCTAGATGTATTCCCTAGTGAGTTTCCTGCTGTTCCTCCTGAAAGGGAAATAGATTTTGTCACAAACCTCCTTCCCAATACTCAACCCATTTCTATTCCCCCTTACCATATGGCCCCAACAGAGTTAAAGGAATTGAAAGAGCAATTAATGGACTTGTTGGAGAAGGGTTTATTAGGCCTAGCGAATCACCTTGGGGTGGACCGCTATTGTTTGTGTAGAAGAAGGATGGTTCTCTTAGAATGAAAATTGATTGCCGGCAACTTAATAGAGTCACCATCAAGAATAAGTACCCTTTACTAAGGATTGATGATCTACTTGACCAACTTCAAGGATCTAGTCACTTTTCTAAGATTGATCTTCTGTCCGAGTATCACCAAGTGAAGGTGAGGGAGTGTGACATTCCCAAGACGGCCTTTTGGACTAGGTATAGGCACTATGAATTCGTGGGTATATCTTTTGGGTTGACCAATGCACCGACTATCTTCATAGATCTTATGAATAGGGTCTTTAAACCCTACATTGATTTATTTATGGTTATTATTATTGATGATATTATGATCTATTCCCATAGTGAGGAGAAGCATATGAGTCATTTAAGGGCGGTGCTACAAAAATTGAGGGAAGAGAAGTTGTATGCTAAGTATGAAAAATGTGAGTTTTGGTTATAAGAGGTTGCCTTTCTAGGTTATGTGGTGTCTGGGGATTGTATTAAGGTGGATCCTAATAAGATGGAAGTTATTAGAAATTGGTGTAGACCTTTGACTCCATCGGATATTCGAAGCTTCTTAGGGTTAGTGGGTTATTACCTGAGGTTTATGAATGGGTTCTCATCTATTGTTTTGCCTATGACTAAGTTGACTCAAAAGAAGGCTAAATTTATATGGACTGATAAGTGTGAAAAGCGTTTCCAAACCTTGAAAAGATAAGCTTGTCTCTGCTCCTATCTTGTCACTACCAGAAGTGTTAGAATGGTTTGTTGTGTATTGTGATGCCTCAAGAATTGGTTTGAGTAATGTATTGATGCAAAATGGTAAGGTGATAGCCTACTCTTCTAGACAACTTAAGGTACATGAAATGAATTATCCAACCCATGATCTTGAGTTGGCCGCCATGGTATTTTCTTTGAAAATTTGGCGTCATTAAATATATACGGTGTATGTTGATATGTTTACTGATCATAAAAGTCTCCAAGATTGTTCACTAAAAAAGATCTGAACTTGAGACAAAGAAGGTGGTTAGAGCTTCTGAAGGATTATGATATGAGTGTGTATTATCACGCTGGTAAGGCAAATGTTATCGTTGATGCTTTGAGTAGGGTGTCTATAGGTAGCCTAGCTCATGTTGATGATAGAGGCAAAGTGGTAACTAGAGAGGTTCATTGGTTGGCTAGATTGGGGATTAGGTTGGAGGAGGTTGATAATGGTGGGGTTGTGGTTGTTGATGGTTCAGAATCTTAATTGATTGAGGAGGTGAAAGCAAAATAAGATCTTGACCCTGATGTGACTCGTTGTAACTCTATGCTCTTATGTATCCAGGTTCCAAGCCTTATTTGTGAAGGTGGGGAGTGTATTAGGGTCATGGGAGACTTCTAGTACTTAGACGAGTTCAAGACTTCTCTACGAGTTGAATTTTGTGTGTTGGTTTGTTCTAAGGTCAACTTCAAAGGAGCATAACTTTTAGCATGCTTGGAATTGGATGGCCCATGATATGTCAAATGAAGTACCTTTGAGTTAGCTTTCCAACGCACTTGATTTCACCTCATTTCGAGTTTTGATGAAGGAGTTATGACTATTTTTATGAGACTCTCCCGTGCAGTGAAACCACATGGTTAGCTTGACGGGCAGTGGAAGTTTAGATGGGACGTCTGGACTATCTTGAGCTGGAAAAGACCATTTTTGGTCTAAGAATGTGACACGGACTATGTTACAGGTTGTGTGGCTTGCCACTGACCATGTGGCTTGTCATGAAGTGTGTGCAAGTGAGGAAAAGTGGGCATGAGAGGAGTTTTGATCAAGTATGGTGTCCCAGACACCTTTGACCGGCTATGGCAGGTCAAATGGCTCATGGACTTAGGGTGTACAGTGGCTCAAAAATATTTTCTTCTCTAAGTATGGTTCAACGGACCTCTATGCGGACCGTGTAGCACCATAAGGCCCGTGAAAGTGGCCCGTCAAAGTGACGATGACTATAATTTTTCTAAGTGTTCCCAACTTTTAATTTTTTACCAAGTCTCATCTCACGGGCACTCCACACGACCCGTGGAGTGCCATGTGACCCGCATAGGACTTCATGGAGGCATCACTTTGTCAATTTTTCCATCCGTACACTAATGGCATTTTTATGAAATTAATTCATTCTAATGATCTTTTTAGACTTCCAACGCTATCTTAACCTCCCCAAAAGACTTAAACCCTATTCTAAGGGATCAAAATCATTACTCTCAAAATACACTCTCAAATCCTCTCAAATGCTTCTATCAAGACCCCAATACAAATTCAAAGAAATTCAAGAACAAATTTGGATTTCAAGACTCCATTCCATTCTTCCATTCTTTCCCAACTCAATTTCAAGAGACTCAAGGTCTAAGGTATATGGGTTTAATTCATAGGTACCTTTCACCCCTGAAGCGCAATCTTCCATTTCTGTGAAATTATATGTTTCCAAGTTGTGTTGCTTATGAGTATTGTTCACTAGTGATTATGATCATATATTGTATTGGGGTTTCATGAAAGTTTGAATGAAAATACATTTTCACTCATTTATAAGCATATACCATGAGATGATTTACCTATTATGATTATGCATGTTTTAAGCTATAGAACTATGATCTCTCTTGATATTTGATGGGGGGTTTTCAATGTACTTCACATGAGGTTTTACTTAGTATAGGTAGATTGATTTACTTTAATTTTTCTTGCATGATTTAACTTTTGAATTGCATGAGCTTAAATTAGCATTATACACCAGCCAAGTGTTGGATAAAATGTCCAATTTTGAACTATTGAGCTATTGATGATCTATTGCATGACCTATGACCTAGTAACTTTATGATGATGAAAAGATAGTATTTATGTGATAATTTCGTGATATGTATCTATAGTATTGTGAGTTGACTATAACCAATTGACGAGTTGATACCTCAATCACCTCAGGCGGAGGTGTATGCCATCAACCAATTGAGGGGTTGATACCTCAATCACTTTCGACTGAGGGTGGTCATGTCCATCAACCAATTGTGGGGTTGATACCTCAATCGCCTCATATAGGGGTGGTAATCTATCAACCGATTTAGGGGTTGATACTTTAATCATTTTCGATGGAGGGTGGCCATGTCTATCAACCAATTGAGGGGTTGATTCCTCAATCACTTCTAAGGGGTGTTCTACATTGGATTACAAGTACTAAGTTTCTTGGTTTGTGATGGTGGTCTCTTCCTTCATCTATAATATGTCCTATATAAGCATGCTTTACTTCAAGTATCATTCATATATGCCATATTGTTATTATACTATCCATTGATTATGATATTGCATTTTGATTATGTTGCCTATCTCTTGTTGCATTGCATCCTACATACTTAGTATATTAAAATATACTAATGCATACTCTATGCCTAGAATCGGAGCTCCTCACAATCATCCTCATTCTCCCCTAGCTAGTGCTATCTCTGCAAAGCAAGTTGGTGAGTCCTCAATTTCGTGGACAATGTCTTTGATCTTATGCTATGTATAAAGACTCTCTTTCCTTTATTGTATGTTTTGACTATAAGGGCGAGCCCAGTTGCTTGTCTTGGCCCCTATTAAGTTCTATGTTTAGAGGTGTTGTTGGACAAGTTATGTAATTATGCTTGAGCTTGACTCTCTCTGACTCTTTGATGTTTTATGATATGAAAGGTTTTTCCTTAGCCCCTTTTACCCTTATTTCTATTCTCTATTGTTGTTTTATTGCTTCCACGATCAAAGATTAGTAATGATATCCTAAGACGCTTATTTGGGGTCCCTTCGAGTACCCTATTCACCGTGTAATGTCTAGGACCTAGGCTTGGGATGTGAAAAACTTTGTATCTATAAAAAAGATTTTATGCTTGCTTATTTCTCTTGTTTGAGACAAGTCATAATCTAGGATATTACCCCTCTCCTTTCTACTAAAGAAAGAGAAAAGTCCTTCGCATCGAACATAGTGTATTAATTAGAGTCTTATTCATGGTTGTGTTGTGCACCATAACTATGAGTAAGCGGCTATGAGAAGTTTTAGGAAATGTTTCCCTTCTTCAAGATCTATGTCGTGCTATAGAAGTTAGGTAAGGTTTGCCCTCTAATGAATATTATTTGCTATTTTTAGACCATGCCTAATACAAGAGGAAGAAGGACCCACACTCTCGAAGAACAATTGGCTCATGGAGAGCTCCAGGATGCTCTCACTTTGATAGCTCAATCCATGGCTAACCAAGTCAATCAAGGGGCCCATGCCCCTCATGCTCCTACTCGAACATCTAGGGTAAAGGATTTCATGAGGATGAACCCACCAGAGTTCAATGAATCTAAATTGGAGGAGGACGCTCAAGAATTTATTGATGAGGTATACAAATTGTTGCTATTATGGGTATTAGATCAAAGGATAAGGTGGAGTTGGCGGCTTACCAACTAAAGGGGATGTTTACTCAATGGAAGGTATGATTATATAGGAGGAGTTTAAGGCAACTTTCCTTAACTGGTTCTTTCCTATTGAGCATAGAGAGGCTAAACAGATAGAGTTCATCAATTTGAAGTAAGGATCTATAAATGTAAGGGAGTATGCCCTCAAGTTCAACCAACTCTCAAAATACGTTCCCTAATTGGTGTCCGATCCAAGATCTATAATGAATAAGTTTATGATGGGTATATCTGATTTGGTAAATGAGGAGTGCTGGGCTACTATGCTAATTTGTGACATGGATTGGTCCCATTTGATGACTTATACCGAATAATTGGAGGACGAGAAATTGAGGAAGAGAAGGGGTCATGAGGCTAAGAGGGTTCGTTTTGATGGTAACTTCCAAACTCCCAAGGGTGGCCAGTTTCATCAAGGCTAAGGGTCTTCCTATGCTCCTAGTAGAAGGGTCCCTAATGACTACCCAAGGGCCTATGTGATTGTGGTGTTGGGCCTAATGTTGTGTGTCCAAAGTGTGGTAGGGGTCACGGTGGCCCATGTTTGAAGGACACCAATACTTATTTTGGTTGTGGTAAAGTGGGACATAAGGTAATGGATTATTGATGTAATCGTAATAAGGGTAAGGATGTTCCTCCTCAAGGCTAGGGTGCTAATGCAGTTCCTTTAGGGAGAGGAGGCCAACAAGGTGGTTCCCCCAGGCACAATCAGTTCTATGCTCTTCGTTGGAGGCAAGGGGTTGATGGGGTTCCCGATGTCATCACAGGTACGTTAAAAGTCTTTGATTATGATGTGTATGCATTGATTGACCTGGGTTCCACTCTTTCTTTTGTTACACCTTTTGCTGTCAAAATGTTCCATGTTAAACTCGAGTTATTATGTGAGCCATATGAGGTGTCTACTCCCATTGGTGCATCTATTGGTGCTAGTAGAGTATATAAAATTATCCCATTTTCATTTTGCATAAAATATTGCCATCTGACTTTATTGAGTTGGACATGTTAGATTTTGACATTATTCTTGGGATAGATTGGTTGAATGCATACTATGCCTCTATTGATTGTAGAACCCGTAGGGTCAAATTCTAATTCCCCAATGAACTCGTCCTTGAGTGGGAGAGTCATGATATGGTGGTCAAGGGAAGGTTTATTTCTTGCATTAAAGCCCAAAGGTTGATCTCTAAGGGGTGTCTCTATTATTTTATAAGGGTTCGGGATGTTGAGTCCAAAGTCCTTCCCATAGAGTCGGTTGTAGTGGTTAATGAGTTCCTAGATGTCTTCCCAAATAACCTTCCCCATTTTCCTCCCTAATGGGAAATAGATTTTGGCATAGATCTCCTTCCTAACACTCAACCTATTTCTGTTCCTCCTAACCATATGGCCTCAGTTGAGTTGAAGGAGTTGAAAGAGAAATTAAAGGATTTGTTGGAGAAAGGTTTTATTAGGCCTAGCCAATCACCTTGGGGTGGACCTCTGTTGTTTGTGAAGAAGAAGGATTGTTCTCCTAGAATGTGAATTGATTACTGACAACTCAATATAGTCATCATCAAGAATAAGTATCCTCTACCAAGTATTGATGATCAATTTGACCAACTTCAAGAGGCTAGTCACTTCTCTAAGATTGATCTTTGGTCTGGGTACCACCAAGTAAAGGTGAGGGAGTGCGACACTCTAAAGATAGCCTTTCGGACTAGGTATGGGCACTATAAGTTCGTGATTATATCTTTTAGATTGACCAATGCACTGGTTATCTTCATGTATCACATGAATAGGATCTTCAAATCCCACCTTGATTCATTTGTTGTGGTCTTCATTGATGATATTTTGATTTTTTCCAATTGTGAGGAAGAGCATGTAAGTTATTTGAGGGTGGTGCTACAAATATTGCGAGAAAAGAAATTGTATGCCAAGTATGAAAAATGCGAGTTTTGGTTGCAAGAGGTTGCCTCTATAGGTCATATAGTGTCTGGGGATGGGATTAAGGTGGATCCAAAAAAAAAGAGGTGACTAGAAATTGGCCTAGACCTTTGACCCCATCGGATATTTGGGGCTTCTTGGGCTTAGCGTGCTGTTACTAGAGATTCATGAATAGGTTCTCTTTTATTGCTTCTCCTATGACTAATTTGATTCAAAAAAAGGCTAAATTTGTGTGGACCAACGAGTGTGAAAAGAATTTCCAAAATTTGAAGGATAAGCTTGTGTCCACTCCTATCTTGTCACTACCAGAAAGGTTGGAAGGGTTTCTTCTGTATTTTGATGCCTCCCAGATTGGTTTGGGTTGTGTTTTGATGCAAAATGGTAAGGTAATAGCCTATGCTTCTAGGCAACTCAAAGTGCATGAAAACAATTATCCTACCCATGATCTTGAATTGGCCGCTGTGGTATTTGCCTTGAAAATTTGGTGTCATTAGTTGTATGGGGTACATGTTGATGGTTTACCGATCATAAAAGTCTTCAATATGTATTCACTCAAAAGGATCTCAACTTGAGACAACTAAGGTGGTTAGAGCTTGTTAAAGACTATGATATGAGTGTGCATTATCATTCTGGTAAGGCTGATGTTGTGGCCGATACTTTGACTAGGGTATCTATGGGTAGCCTTGCACATGCTGGGGATGAGGGAAAAGAGGTGGCTGGAGAGGTCCATCGGTTGGCTAGATTGGAGTTAGGTTGGAGGAGGTTGATAATGGTGGTGTAGTGGTGGTTGATGTTTCCAAATCTTCATTGATTGAGGAGGTGAAGGAAAAGCATGATCTCGACCTCGCCTTGCTATACTTGAAGGCTTTGATGAGAGAGGGTAAGGTAAAGGTTTTCTCCAAGGGGGGAAATGGTGCTTTACATACCAAGGTTGGTTGTGTGTGCCTAGAGTTGATGGCTTGAGGGAGAAGATTCTTGATGAAGCTCATAATTCTTCCTATTCCATTCATCCCAATTCTACAAATATGTGTAGGGATTAGAGAGAGGTGTATTGGTAGGTAGGTATGAAGAAAGATATTGCTAAGTTAGTATCTGGTTGCCATAATTACCAACAAGTGAAAGCCGACCATCAAAGGTTGGGTGGCCTAACCCAAGATGTAGAGATTCCTACTTGGAAGTCAGAGGAAATTAACATGGATTTTGTGGTTGGGTTACGTAAGGGGTTTTGATTCTATTTGGATTGTGGTTAATAGAATGAAAAAGTCGGATCATTTCCTACCAGTTAAGACAAGTTATGGCACTGAAGATTATGCTAAATTGTACATTCACGAGTTGGTTAGATTGCATGGGGTGCCCTTGTTTACCATATCAGATTGTGGTGCCCAATTAGCTTCTCGCTTTTAGAGGTCCTTCCAAAGAGGTCTTGGTAACAAGGTGTCACAACCCAAGCCTAGAACTTAGACGTGATCAGCAATTGGGGAACCCAAAGGGACCCCAAACAAGCCTCTTAATATATCACACATACATTGTTGGTCGAGGAAGCAAGATAAAACAATAAGAAAGATATACACAAGGAGAATTGGGACTAAGAGAGAGAGAGATATTCATACATAAATAGTTTGAATATCATAAGTGAGTCAAAGCTTATATCATAGATACATAATGTGTCCAACAATATTTCTACTACATAGATAGAGTGGGGGCCAAGACAAAACAATCGGGCTCAACGTCATGGTCATGTAAACAATAAAGAAAAATATCTCAATACATAATAAGAGAAACATAGATAAACATCCCTGGAATGGAGGACTTACCAACTAGCTTGTGTAGTACCAAACTAGCCACGTGGAGGAGGTGGATGATCAACTTGGGCTTTGGTTCCTACATAGTGATATCATGTACGCAAAAATATGCATTACTATGTTTGAATATATTAAGTATGTAGGATGCAATGCAGCAAGAATTAGGCACCATAGTCAAAATGTATAACAATAGGCAATAGGCATAATATAATAATATGGCATGTATGATCAATGCATAAGTAAAAACATGCTTAAGTAGCTCATGCTCATATGGATATTATATGTGTAGGAGAGACCAAGCTAGATTTTCAAGGTACAAACCACTTGGTAGTTGATGATGGTTTCACCACATCATCCCGGTGGTGTGGTACAAACCCATCACATGGTTGATGATAATAACACCTTATCACCACAATGGCAAAGTACAAACTCCTCACATGGTTGACGAGCACAAACCCCTACCTCGGTTACCTAGGATATTTTCCCCCCAGATCGGGTATGGTCTAATGCAACACTTTATATAGAGTATACCAGATACATAAGCTCATTTCATCATCATATAGTCAATCATGTCATATCTCATGCTTTGGATCTTCAACTCCTCAAGAAACCACATTTGGGCATTTTATCAAATACTTAGAGAGTGTGTAATTCTAGTATAAAACCATGAAATATAGAGATGAAATCATGTAAGAAAATCCATTGTAAAACTATCAATCAACACCTTGCAACACCCTCAATCAACATACATTAAAACCCCTCCTCAAATCTTACATAGATCAAAGGTTTATAGCTCAAAACATACCAAAACAGTCATAATTTCACATAGCTTTAATGTAGTATGCAGTGAATTTCATAATAGGCAAGACCCATGTGTAAATCAACTTTAAATCATGAAATTTGAGTAAACAAAAGCTTGGTTATCATGGGTGAAAGGAACCCTTGAAAGAAACCCACATACCTTAGCTTGGAGATGAACTTGGAGAAGATTGGAGATGGAGACTGGAAGCTTGAAGAAGAACCTTGAAGGAAAAACTTAGTTCCGGATGAGGGTTTGAGAATTGAATTTGGGAGGAAAATATGGCTAAGTGTTTGAGTGAGTATTGGAGAATGTTTTGAATGATATGAGGGTGAAATATGGCTAAGTATAGGTACTTTCACACATGGACCCTTAAGGATAAAAATAACACTGCTCCGCATAGCGGAAGCGAAGCAGATTACTCATTAGAATTTGCATTTTTGCACAAATGAGTTCCATGAAAACGGGTATAAATTCTTCATTCAAACTCAGAATGAGGTGAAACAAGTGCATTGGAAAGATAATTCAAAGATATTTAATTTGGTAGGTTGTTGGCGACCCAGTTCTTTATGTGCTAAGAGATATGCCCCTTTAAAGTTGATAATCCTAAATCGAGATTTTGCGATTTTTGAATTTTGTTATGGTTGCTCTAAAATTATGGATAGACCCATTTTACACTCAATTTGACCCCCTAAACAAGAATATGAAGTCTAAGTTTCAAAGCAACAAATGAATTTTTAGATATATCAAAATTATGATTTTGGGTACTTCCGAGGCATATTTTCGAGTACTTTTTGGGGTCCTTTCATAAGGTTAAGGTTAGTATGGCCTTTCACCCTCAAACAGATGGCCAAGCTAAAAAAACTATCCAAACTCTTGAGGATATGCTTAGGGCTTGTGTTTTAGAATTTAAGGGTAGTTGAAATGATCATCTTCCATTGATTGAGTTTGCTTATTATAAAAGCTATCATGCAAACATTGGTATGACCCTTTTGAGGATCTTTGTGGAAGGCGTTGTTGGTCCCCAATTGAATGGTTTGAGATGGGGGAAATGGCGTTGTTAGGTCTGGATTTGGTTATGGAGTCCGTGAAGAAGCTGATGGTGATTAAAGAAAGATTGAAAACTGCTCAACGTCGATAAACGTCCTACGTCAATGAGGAGAAGGGATCTTGAATTCAAAGTTGGTGATTGGGTCTATCTGAAGGTCTCACCTATGAAGAGTGTGGTCCAGTTTGGCAAAAAAGTAAGTTGAGCCCTAGATTTGTGGGTCCTTATAGAGTGTTAAGAAAGATTGGAAAGGTGACCTATGAGTTTGATTTGCCCATTGACATGCATATGGTACATTCGGTCTTTTATGTATCGATGATAAGGAAATGTGTAGGTGATCCTAGTGCTATTATACCTCTAGATGTTATAGGTGTTGTTAAAGATAATTTGACTTATGAGGAAGTTCCAGTAGAAATCTTGGATAGTCAAGTGAAAGGGATAAGGAGGTAGCTTCCATAAAGGTTCTTCGGAGAAACCAACAAGTTCAAAGTTCCATATGGGAAGTCAAGCCAGAATGGAAAAGCGATATCCATATCTCTTCTACTCTACTCAAGCCTAACGTACTAATTTAAGTCCCCCATGTGATTTCAAGTCTTAAGTTTTGGCTCTTAGCCATTGCATGCATACATGTTTATATTGATATGTTTTATGGTGATTTTTGATGTTCATTTTGAGACTCTTGAAAATAATGTTTATGTGCATTTGTTGCATCAATGTTGGGCCAAAATCTTCATAATTACTTTCTTTGTGTACGTTTCTTTGACATTCAGGGGAGAATGTTCCCAAGGGGGAGATATTGTGACACTCTGTAACTCCATGCTCTTATGTATCCATGTTCCAAGCCTTATTTGTCTAGGTGGGGAGTGTATTAGGGTCATGGGAGACTTCTAGTACTTAGATGAATTCAGGACTTCTCTACGAGTTGAGTTTTGGGTGTTGGTTTGTGCCAAAGTCAAATTCAAAGGAGAATAACTTTTAGCACACTTGGAATTGGATGGCCCACAATATGTCAAATGAAATACCTTTGAGTTAGATTTCCAACGCACTTGTTTCACCTTATTTCAAGTTCGGATAAATGAGTTTTGTGAGACTCTCCGATGCAATGAAACCATACGAGCAGCTTGACGGGTAGTGGAGCTTTGGACGGGCCTTCTGGGCTATCTTGAGCTGGAAAAGACCATTTTTTGTCTAAAGCATGAGACATGGCTAGTGGAATGGGTTGTGTGGCTTACCACTAACCATGCGGCTAGTCGTTGAGTGTGTCAAGTGAGGAAGAGTGGGCGTGAGAGGAGTTGTGACCAAGTGTGATGCCACAAGAGCCTTCGATGGGCCATGGTAGGTCAGACGGCTCATGGCCTTGGGGCATAGGATGGCCTACAAGCATTCTTTTCTCTAAGTATAGTTCAATGGACCACTACACAGATGATGTAGCACCACATGACTCATGAAAGTGGCCCATCAAAGTGACGATGACAATAATTTTTCTTAAGTGTTCCCAACTTCCAGTTTTTGACCAAGTCTCATCTCAAGGGCATCCCACATGACTCGTGGAGTGCCATACGACCCGTGTGGGTCTTAGTGGGGTATCATTTTGTCAATTTCTCCATCTATTTGCTAATGACATTTTTGTGAATTTAATTCATTCTACTAGCCTTTTTAGACTTCCAATGCTGTCTTAACCTCCCCAAAAGACTTAAACCCTATTCCAAAGGATCAAATCATTACTCTCAAATTGAATACATTCTCAAGTCCTCCTAAAAGCCTCTATCAAGGCCCCAATACAAATTCAAGAAAACTCAAGAACAAGTTTAGATTTCAAGACTCCATTCCAAGCTTCCATTCTTTCCTAACTTAATTTCAAAAGACTCAAGGTCCAAGGTATGTGAGTTTCATTCATGGGTACCTTTCACCAATGAAGCCCAATCTTCTATTTCTGTGAAATTACATATTTCTATGTTGCGTTGCTTATAGGTACTATTCACTAGTGATTATGATCATACACCATATTGGGATTTCATGAAAGTTTGAATGAAATACATGATTACTCATTTTTAAGTCTATACCATGAGATTATTTACCTATTATGATTACGCATATTTTAAGCTATAGAACTATGATCTCTCTTGATATTTGATGGGGGTTTTCAATGTATTTCACATGAGGGTTTTACTAAGTGTAGGTGGGTTGATTTACTTCAAATGTTCTTGCATGATTTCACTCTTGAATTGCATGAACTTAAACTAGCATTATATACCCATAAAATGTTGGATAAAATGTCAAATTTTAAACTATTGAGCTATTAATGATCTATTGCATAAGATATGAACTAACTAACTTTATGATGATGAAAGGATAGTATTTATGTTATGATTTGATGATATGCATCTATAGTATTGTGATTTGAGCATAACCAATTGAGGGGTTGATACCTCAATCACCTCGGATGTGGGTAGTATGCCATTAACCAATTAAGGGGTTGATATCTCAATCACTTCTGGCAGAGGGTGGTCATGCCCACAACCAATTGAGGGGTTAATACCTCAATCACCTCGAATGGGGGTGGTAAGCCATCAACTAATTGAGGGGTTGATACCTCAATCACTTCCGATGGAGGGTGGTCATGTCTATCAACCAAGTGAGTGGTTGATTCCTCAATCTCTTCTAAGGAGTGGTCTATCTTGGATTCTAATTACTAAGTTTCTTGGTCTATGATGATGGTCTCTTCCTTCTCAGGAAATATGTCCTATATAATCATGTTTTACTTTGAGTATCATTCATACATGCCATATTGTTATTATGCTATCCATTGCTTATGATATTGCATTTTGACTATGTTGCCTATCTCTTATTGCATTGCATCCTACATACTTAGTACATTCAAATGTACTAATGAATACTTTATGCCTACATGATGTTATCATGTTCGAATCAAAGCTCCTCACGATCATCCTCATCCTCCTCATGGCTAGTGCTTCTCTACAAAGCAAGTCGGTGAGTCCTCAATTTTGGGGATAATTTCTTTGATATTATGCTATGTATAAAGACTCTATTTCCTTTATTATATGTTTTGACTATGAGGGTGATCCTAGTTTTTGTCTTGGCCCCTGCTAAGTCTATGTATAGAGGTGTTGCTGGACAAGTTATGTAATTATGCTTGAGCTTGATTCTTTGTGACTCTTTGATCTTTCTGATATAAAAGGTTTTCCCTTAGCCCCTTTTACCCATATTTTTATTCTCTATTGTTGTTTTATTGCTTCCGTGACCAAGGATGTGTAAGGATATGCTAAGAGGCTCATTTGGGGTCCTTTCGGGTTCCCCATACGCTATGTCACAACTGGGCCCTAGGATTGGGTCATGACACCTGCCTTGCTAGATTTGAAGGCTTTGGTGAGAGTTGGTAAGGTGGAGGTTTTCTCCCAAGGGGAGATGGTTCCCTTAGGTACAAAGGTAGATTGTATATGCCTTGTGTTAGTGACTTGAGAGAGAATATTCTTGATGAAACTCATAGTTTTTCCTATTCTATTTAGCCCGGTTCAACAAAAATGCTTAGAGATTTGAGGGAAGTGTTTTGGTGGGGTGGTATAAAGAGATATATTGCTATGTTTGTATCCGGTTGTCATAATTTCCCACAAGTCAAAGATGGACATCAAAGGTTAGGTGGCATAGCCCAAGATATAGATATGCCTACTTGGAAAAGGGAGGAAATTAATATGGACTTTGTGGTTGGGTTACCTAAGACAAGAAAGCATTTTGTCTCCATTTGGGTTGTGCTTGATAGCATAACAAAGTCAGCTTATTTCCTACCGGTTAAGTCTACTTATTGTGCCAAAGATTTTGCTAAGTTGTGTATTCATGGATTGGTTAGATTGCATGGGGTGCCCTTGTCTATCATATCAGATTGTGGTGCTTAATTCACTTCTCACTTTTGGAGGTCTTTCCAAAGATGTCTTGGTACAAAGGTAAAGTTTAGTACGACCTTTCACCCTCAAAGGAATGGCCAAGCTGAAAGAACTATCCCAACTCTTGAGGATATTCTTAGAGCTTGTGTATTCGAGTTTAAGGGTAGTTAGGATGATCACCTTCCACTCATTGAGTTTGCTTACAAGAATAGCTATCATTCTAGCTTTGGTATATCTCCTTTTGAGGCTCTCTATGGTAGGCATTGTAGGTCACCGATTGGATTGTTTGAGGTAAGAGAGATGGCTTTATTGCATCCAGATCTAGTTATGGAGGCCATGGAGAAGGTAAGGTTGTAAGAAAAAGATTGAAAACATCCCAAAGTCGTCAAAAGTCCAATGCCGATGTGAGAAAAAGAGATCTTGAATTTATGGTTAGTGATTGGGTCTATTTGAAGGTCTCACTCATGAAGGTATGGTTGGATTTGGCAAGAAGGATAAATTGATTCCAAGATTTGTTGGTCCTTATAGACTATTTTGAGGAAGATCAATAAAGTGGCCTATAAGTTGGTGTTGCCCAATGATATGAATATGGTTCATCTAGTCTTTCGTATGTCTATGTTGAGGAAGTGTGTGGGTGACCCAAGTGCCATTATACCTCTTGATGTTGTAGGTGTTGTTGAAGATAATTTGACTTATGAAGAGGTTCCAGTATAAATTTTGGATAGACATGTGTTGAGGTTGAGGAACAAGGAGGTTGCTTCCACCAAGGTCCTTTGGAGAAACCAACAAATTGAGGGCGCTACATGGGAAGCCCAGGCAGACATGCAAAAATGATATCCCTATCTCTTCCATTATATTCAAACCTAAGGTATTAATTCTAACTTCCTTATGTGATTTCAAGTCATATGTATCAACCTTTATGTCATTTGTATACATTCATGTTTATGTTGACAAGTTCATAGTGATTTTTACACTTATGTTGAGATTTTGAAATGATGTTTAATTACATTATTGCATTCTTGTTGGGGTTGATCTCTTTATGATTATCCTTCTTATGTACATTTCTTTGACATTCGAGGATGAATGTTCCTAAGGGGAAAATATTGAAATGACCCCAAAAGGTGCCTGAAAATGTGCCTCAGAAATGCCCATGTTCATAATTTTTATATATCTCAAAATCCGTACTTGATATCGAAAATCTAACTTCATATTCGTGATCAGGGGAAAAATTGAGTGGATAATAAGCCTAATCTCAATTTTAGAGCAACCGTATCAAAATGTTATTTTCCAGAAAAATTTGATTCTAAAAATCAATTCGCGCCCCTGGTTCGATGCAGCCAGGGCGCGAACCTATACATTTTTTTGCTAGTTCTTGTTGTTTTGGTTCAAAGCCTTTGGGTATTGGGACTTATCATTCCCATGAGTAAAAACACTTATACTTTATTTTTCAACATCATATCATTCAAGACATTCCCCAAAACCCTTTTTAAAACTTAGCCAAATATTTCGCTTATATTCAAGTGTCCCAAACTCGGATCTTAAGGATTTCACTCAAGATTCAAGTTCTCATTCGCATCTTCATCAACGAAATCTCCAATGTTGAGGTATGTGGGTTTCAACCATTGGGTCCTTTCCCCATAGTGCCCAACCTTCCTTTTTATACAAATTATATGTTTTGAAGTTGATTTACTTCTGGGTATTCTTACTATGAACTTGATTATAAACTATGTTGGGGTTTTCATGAAATGTGGGCTGTTTAAGCTTGTTTTGAGCTATGAATCTATATTCTATGATGATATTTGATGAAGGATTTTAATGTATCTTGCATAAGGGTATTACCTAGTGTTAGTGGGTTGATTTACATTAAGTTTTCTCACATGATTTCACTCTTGAATTGCATGATTTGTACTAGCATTATACACCCGCCAAGTATTTAATCAAATGTCTGATTTAGGGTTCTTGAGTTATTAGTGATCTACTGCATGACCTATGGTTTGAATGATTTTATGATGATGCAAGAAAGGTATATATATGTGTGTTGGTTTCATGAAAAGTATCTATAGTGTTACAAGTGACCACACCTTGTTGAGGGGGTGCTATGCCTGAATCTCCATTTATGGTACGGTGTAACAACCATCAACCAAATTAAGGATTGATACCTCAATCATCGTGGATGGTTGTGTGTGACAACCATCAACCAATTGAGGGGTTCATACCTCAATCACCATTGATGGTAGGGTGTGATAACCATCAACCAAATGAGGGATTGATACCTCAATCGCCTCTCCAAGGGAGTGGTAGGACTTGGATTCCATAATGATGGTCTCTTACTATACATGTAATCTATTCGATAGAAGCATGTTTTCCTTTAAGCATCATTCATGTATGCCATATTATTATTACGCTTATCCATTGCCTATATGTACACATTTTGCTTATGTTTCCTATCTCTTGTTGCATTACATCTTACATACTTAGTATATTCAAACATACTAACACATACTCTTTTCATACATGATGTAACCATATAGGAACTAGAGCTCCACTTTATCCTCCTCCTTCTCCACGTGGCTAGAACTATCTCTTGAAGCAAATGTTAGTGAGTTCTCAACTCTGAGGATGATAGCTATTGATCCTATGTTATGTGAAGACTCTTTTCTTTGTTTAGATTCTTATGACTATGAGGGTGAGCCCGGATGTCTCGGCCCCGACCAATCTATGTTAGAGGTGTTGTTGGACGAGTTATGAATTTATTCTTTGAGCATTGACTCCTTTGATGATTTATGCTATGAAAGATTTCCTTAGTCCCTTTTATCCTTATTTACATTCTCTTAATGTTGTTAAACTACTTCCGCGAGCAAGGATATGCTATGAAGCTTATTTGGGATCCCTTTGTGTCCCCATTCACTGTGTCATATCTAATACGTAGGCTTGGGTCATGAAACAAACCCACATACCTTGTGTGATTTTATGGAAGGAAACTTGATTTGGAGATGGAAGAACCAAAACCCTAGCTTACACCTCACACTTGAATCCCTTGAATGAGCTTAAGAGTGTTTAGGAGTATTTTTGACTTAGAATATTTTTTAAAATAGGGTGGGATGGAGTTGTTTATGGTCATATAAGGCTAGAAGGGACTCATTTAAGCCTTAAACTATATGATATAGGCTTAGAAAATTAGGAAAGGTCAAATTTACTTTTTAAAAGTCTGTCGGACAAGATCACGAGACCCCATGATGGGCTGTGGTCCAATATAGGAGCTGTAGGAAAGGGGTTTCATCTGTGAACATTTTGAACCCTCAGAAACCTTCTCTGATCCTCAACCTACGATAGGACTTATGGTTCATAAGTCAATCTATGGGCCATCTGTTATCTTGTATACTCAACTTCAAAAATAAGTATTTTCATTAACTCTGGCCAACATTCCACGAATCCAAGATATGGCTCGTTGGGACACTTACGACCCGTAGTCCCTTTCATAAACCCACTGGTACTTGGAAAATTTCCATATTTTATTTCTTAGGCACTTTTATATCCTCCAACATGTAGGGCCTTACAATGCCTCCCCATTGGGACGATTTCCAAATGTGCTAACCGTAGGCTTTAAGGAACAGAATACATGCATCATTTGAAAATTGCAACATATCACCATGAAAATTTTCAAACCATGCTTCAAATAACATTTATAATGCAACTTCAACATCACATACTTATGCATAGATGGCATGCAAATAATATGAAAGAATGGGGAGGTCATCAAGTAGGAAAAATCTTAGTACCTTAAGCTTGATTAGAATGGAGAAGATAGAGATATCACTTCTGCATATCAGCTTCAGCTTACCAAGTAGCAGTTTCGACTCATTCGTTCCTCTAAAAGACTTTGACAAATGCAACATAGTTATTTCTCAACCTTTTAAATATCATATCCGAGATTTCCACTGGAACTTCGTCATAAGTTAGATTCTTTTCAACATTCACCAATGAATAGGACTGTAACCAACAGTAAGACCATGTGGTCTATTACATGGAATCCTGATGTTTCCTTTACTTTGGAGAAAGAGGAGTCTACTTGATAAGGTATAATTGTACCCCACAAGGTGGGTGTCATGAATCATAATTCCATATATGGATCTACTAGCTAGGTTGTATCAACATAATCTATGGTGGCGAGCAGTTATAAGACTTATAGACTTTACATAAGGACCCCTTAGGTCGAGCCCCCAACTCAAGCCTCATTCAGTGCTAAGTTAAATCGCATAAAATACATATACATGCAATGTAGTAGTCAACAATATAATTCATAACTCATAGTACTCATGATTTCATAATTTGTAATGTAAGAAGGGTAAGCAATAAAACAAATTCAAACCATAAGAATAAGCTATTCTCCTAACTTGCATACTACGTGATACAATCCTTCCACCTTTTCAAATTACATCAAAATAGGGTCTTGAGTCATCCTTCATAGTTATATACATCATCATGCTTAAACATTTGCAACCTTCTTCATAAATTATCGCTTAAAAATGAAATTAGGACAAAACATGAGTTCATGGTCAATTAATTTAAAATTATAAAATTAAGTAAAATTAATGCAAAATCATGTAATTAGAGACAAATCCAATCATAATTAAGATAATCCATCATAAATTCATAAGCCCTAAATTGTAGATAATATGAACTCCTTGAAATTCAACTAAAAATCATGCAATTCATACTGTTTATAATAAAATAAATATAATTGATATAGAGATCATTATGTAACACAAATCATGAAATTAATATTGAAATCATGAAACTCATAGTTACACTTGAAAATTAGAAAAGGTTTGAGCGATTTTGATCCCCATGGACATAGGTGAAAAACGAGGTATAAAAGATCCAAGAAATTTGGAAGAAATTGACCTTAAAACCCTTGGAAATCGTAGAACCCAAGCTTGACTCAATGATGGATCCTTGAAAGAAAAGCCTTAGGAGATTTTGGGAGAATTTTGTGACTATATGAGAATAAGTATGTTTTGAAAGAGTGTGGGGGAAGTTATAGGATGAAAATTATATAGTTTAGGGCTTAAATGCATAGGAAATGACAAAAATCCCTTCATTAAAAATTGTTAGGCCTGGTCCAAGATACTGATCTCATAGATCTAAAGTGGAGGAAGATTGCCAAGAATTTATGTATGAGGTATATAGGATCCTAGCTATTATTGTGGTAAACTATTAGGAGAAAGCAAGTCTAGTATCTTAGTAACTCAAAGGCCTTGCATAAATATGGTTCACCCAATGGAAGATAGAGAGAGTGGACAATGAGCCTATTCTTTAAGAGGAATTCAAAGCCACCTTCCTTGATTACTTCTTCCCTATTGAGCTAAGATAGGTAAAGATAATGGAATGCATGAACCTCAAACAAGGATACATGTGTGTGAGGGAGTATTCCCTTAAATTCAACAAGCCCTCAAAGTATGCTCCTCACTTAGTTGATGATCCCTAGGCAAGAATTAACAAATTTGTGTTAGGAGTGTCCGACTTGGTCAATGAATAATGCCACACTGCTATGCTCATTGGAGAGATGGACAAATCTTGGCTCATTACCTATGCCGAGCAACTTGAAGGAGAGAAGCTTAGAAAGAGTATTATGGGGGAGTCCAAGAGGTTATTTTCAACAAGGCCACAAATTTCAAAGACAAGGGTTATCAAATGCTCAAACCTAAAGATTCATCAATGATAGAGTAACCAACTCTAAAGATCAAAGTTGTAAAGGTGGACCAACATTTCCTAGGTGTCCAAAGTATGGGAAGAATCATGATGGAAAATCCTTGAAATAGGTGGGTGCTTGCTATATGTATCGCAAGTTTGGCCACAAGATTATTGATTGTCCAGATACTCCAAAGGGTGGAGATGGTTTTCCATAAGCACATGGTGTTAATAGAGGTACAAGGGGCACAAGAAGGTTAATAAGGAGGTTCCCCCCCCCTCATAACTGATTCTATGCTCTTCAAGGGAGATAAAGGGTAGATGAGACACCCTATATTGTCACTGGTATGTTAAAGGTTAATTATTATGATATGTATGCTTTATTAGACTCAGGTACCACTTTGTCTTTCATTTTTCCATTCATTGTTATCAGGTTTGACTTGAGTCTAGAAATGTTATGTAAATCCTTTTTGGTGTCTACCCCAATTAGGTAGTCTATTATTACTAGAAATGTCTATAGGGGGTTGCCCCATGTCTATATTATATAAAGTCTTGGCTTATGATTTTGTTGAGCTTGACATGGTAGATTTTGACAATATTATTGGATAGATTATTTATATGCATATCATGCCTTTATTGATTGTAGAACCCGTAAGGTTAGGTTTCAATTTCATAATGAGCTTGTCCTTGATTGGTAAGGTCATGATTTGGTGGTTAAGGGTAAATTTTTTTTAAGGCTCGCGATTGATTCTTAAGGGTTGTATTTATCATCTTATAAGGGTTAGGGATGTTGAGTCTCAAATTCCTTCTATTGAGGTAATTTCGATGGTCAATGAGTTTTTTGATATATTTCACGATGAACTCCCTGGTGTTCTTCCTAAAAGGGAGATAGATTTTGATATATACCTCCTTTTATATACTCAACCTATCTCTATTTCTCTCTACTATATGGCCTAGGAAAAATTAAAGGAATTAAAGAATCAATTGAAGGAATTATTGGAGAAAGGATTGATTAGGCCTAGCAAGTCACCTTGGGGTGCACCGATATTGTTTGTAAGGAAGAATAATGGCTAACATAGAATATGTATCGACTACCAACAACTCAACAAGGTCACCAGAAAGAACAAGTATCCACTATTGAGAATAAATGATTTATTTGATCAATTAGAAGGGATAGTCACTTCTCAAAAATTAATCTTCAGCTTTGATACCTTTAAAAGAGGGTAAGGGAATATGACATTCCTAAGATGGCCTTCGGACAAGGTATGGTCACTTTAACTTAAACTTATACTATGAAGAATAGGTGCATTTATGTTCATGATGGCGAATTCTAATGTGAATTCAGCTGGTCGCCACTTCTACTAGGACCAGAATGATTATCCCTAAATTTATGGTAATGTCTTTTGGCCTATGCAATGCTTTAATAATATTTATGGATCTTATGAATAGGGTATTTAAATCCTACCTTGATATGTTTATTATGATTTTCATTGATTACATCTTAATCTACTTTCTAAATGAGAAGCATCACATGAGCCATTTGAGGGTAGTGTTACAAGCCTTGAGATAAGAAAAGTTGTTTGCCAAATTTAACAAATACGAATTTTGGTTGAACGATGTTGAATTCCATGGGCATGTGGTGTTAGGTGAAGGGTTCAAAGTGAATCCTAAGAAATGGAAGTGGTGAGAAATTGCTAGGCCTTTGAATCTGACAAATATTAGTAGCTTCTTGGTCTTAGTGGGATACTACCATAGATTTGTTGAGCAATTTTCTTCAATTACATCCCCTTTGACAATGTTGACAAAAAAGAAAGTAAAATTCCTTTGAATCGATGAATGTGAAAGGAGCTTTAGAACTTTGAATGGCAAGCTTACATCTCCTATTTTGACTTTACTGAAAGGATCAGAAGAGTTTATTGTCTATTGTGATGCTTCAAGAATTGATTTAGGGTGTGTGTTGATGCAAGGTGGTAAGGTCATTGCCTATGTTTCTAGGTAGCTAAAGGTAATGAGCATAACTATCCTACATATGACCTTTAGCTAGTAGCTGCTATATTTGCTTTGAAGATATGACACCATTATTTGTATAAGGTTTATGTAGATGTCTTCACCAACCACAAGAGTGTTCAATATGTGTTCACCCAAAGAAATCTCAATTTTAGGAAAATAAGGTGGTTAGAACTTCTTAAAGATTATGACATGAATGTGCATTACCACTTGGATAGGTCGATATTGTGGCTGATGTACTAAGTAGGGTGTCCATGAAAAGTGTGGCTCATATTGAAGATTAAAAGAAGGAATTAGCAAAGGATGTTGATTGATTGGATAGGTTGGGAGTTAGGGTGGATGAAGATAAAGGTAGAGGTATGATGGTTCTAGATGGCTCAAAATATTCCTTGGTTGAAGAGGTCAAATCCAAGTAAGACCTTGACCCTGCTTTGGTTGAGTTAAAGACATTAGTAAAAGAGGTCATGTCATGACCCAAGCTAAGTGCCTAGATGTGACACGCCGAGTAAGAACCCAAAGGGACCCCAAATAAGCCTCTTAGCATATCAACCACTCATACTTGGTTGCAAAAGCAAATTAAACATCACATGGTATAATAAAAAGGGAAGCAGGACTAAGGGAAAGTCTTTAATAGTCATAAAAGAATAAAAGAGTCAAGCTTATAGAATAAGTACATCATAATATCCTACAACACCTCTAATATGGAATGGAGCAGGGTCCTAGATACTTTTCGGGCTCACCCTCATAATAACAAGTGTTCAACATAGAGAAGTCTCAAAATATCAAGAGTAATGTTGATAGTGTTTATGGACTTGAAGACTCACAAATGATTATCTTCAAAGTACCGCACTGGCCACATGGAGGATGATCAAAAGGTGCTCTGGTCCCTACATGGTAATATTATATAGGCATAGAGTATGTGGTTAGTACGTTTGAATGTTACTAAGTATGTGGGATGCAATGTAACATAGATATAAGCCAATATGTTTAAAATGCATAATCATAAGCAATGGATATATATAATCTCAACACGACACGCATGATCAATGCTTGTAATAAAACATGTTTGTAAAACATTCAACTTGCATAGTACATAATACATGAGTGGGAAGAGACCTTAACCGACATAGACCAAGTGAGCTACTATTTGTAATCCAAGGCATGTCACCCCCTTTGTGAGGTGATTGAGACATGTCAACCCCTCAACAAGGTGATCGAGGTATATCACCCCCTCGACAATGTGTGGTCTACTTGCCCTGGTAGACATACAATGAATAATTCGAGGTATGTCACCACCTTATCAAGGTGATTGAGGCATGTCACCCCCCCGACAAGGTGTGGTACAACTAGATGGATCCACTAGAAATCCATAAAAGAGATCATGTATTATGGTGACACATAGTTTAGAGACTAAGACTTTACCGAAGGACCCCTCGAGTCAAGCCACCATCTTAAGTGTCAATCGGTGCTAAGTCAAATTCCACAGAATACTTGAAATAATCATACTTTAGTCGTAATATGAAAAACATATAAGACACATGATATCATGACTTGAGTAACTCATAAATATTCTTGAACTCTAAAAGTGAGACTAACTTGAACATCAAAGTTGACAACAATCATACATGATCCCCTGCTTTATCATGAATGGCTCATAAGAGGTAAAAATCTTGAAATAGGACTTAACTAGATACTTGCAACATCATAGATATTTTTCATGAATTCAATACATACTTGAAAGCCCTTAATCATCATGAAGTCACTTGACTTATAAATCATGTAATAGATCATCAATAACTTGAGAATTCTTGACTTGACATTTTATCAAACACATGGTGGGTTCATAATACTTGTTCAAAATCATGCAATTCAAGAGTGAAATAAGATGAGTAAAATTAACACAAATTAATCCACCAACATATATAAAACCCTCATATAGAGTACCTTGAAATACATCATTGAATCTTGTAATAGATCATAGTTTCATATCTCAAAAAATGCATAGTCTCAATAGACCAAATCAATTCATGGTATAAGCTTGAAGTAGATAGTTACGCATAATCAATCAAAATTTCATAATACCCCAACATAATTTATATTCATAATCCATAATAAGAGATACCCATAGATAATAAAACTTGAAAACATGCAATGTTCATCAAAAGGGAAAGTTTGGCTCCATGGATGAAAGGGACCCAATGGATGCAAACCCACATACCTTAAACATTGAATTCTTTGAGGTGAACTTGAAGTATCCTTAAAGCTTGAAATAATTGGTTGGGTCCCAATGTTGAACTTAAGATCGTTAGATTTGAATGAGAGAATCGATAGAGTCTTTGAGGGATTTAAGAGAGGGTTTTGTAAGTTATAAAGTTGAAAAATGGCTAAATATAGGTGATTTCACGTTTTAGTGGGCATGGGGCTATGACCCCAATGCCTTTGGGTGCATAAGAAAAGTAAGAAAAATTTTGTATTGGTCTGCGTCTAGTCCGCGATGTAGACCAAATGCAAAACAAAAATAACACTGCTCTGCGCCCCTGGCACATCGCGGCCAGGGTGCAAATGCTCTCTAGAAATTGAAAATTAGTGAAAATTATTTTTCTCTATGTGTTCTATAAAATCTAGTTTAGACCCATCTCCTACTCAATTTTCCCCCTAATCGAGAATATGAAGTTGGATTTTCAATATCACGCATGAATTTCGAGATATATGGAAATTATGATTATGGGTGTTTCGAAGCATATTTTTGGAGCGTTTCAATATCTCCCCCTTGAGAACATTCATCCTCGAATGTCAAAGAGACATGTATAAGAAAAGTAATCATTAAGATTTCACCCCGACACGAATGCAACAAATGCATTTAAATATCATTTTCAAAATTCTCAACATAAATGTCAAAATTACCATAAACTTGTTACCATAAACATGGATGTATGCAAAATGACATTATGGATGAAACGTAAGACTTGAAATCATATAGGAGATTTAAATTAATACCTTCATATTAGAGTGGAAGAGATATGGGTATGGCTTTCTCATGTCCACCTCGGCTTCCCATGTGGCAGTTACCACTTGGTTCCTCGAAAGGACCTTGATGGAAGCTACAACTTTGTTTCTCAACCTCTTCACTTGTCTATCCAAAAATTCCACCAGGACATCCTTATAGGCCAAATTACCTTCTATAACACCCACAATATCAAAGGGCACTATAGCACTTTGGTCACCCATACACTTTCTAAACATGGACACATGGAAGACTAGATAGACCATATTCATCTCCATAGGCAACTCCACCTCATATGCAACCTTACCCATTCTCCTCAAAACTTTATAATAGTCCATAAACCTTGGGCTTAATTTCCCTTTCTTGCCAAACCGGACCACACCCTTCATGGGTGAAACTTTCAAGTAAACCCAATCACCAACCTTAAACTCAAGATCTCTTCTCCTCATACCAGAGTAGGACTTTTGTCTACTTTGGGCTGTTTTCAATCTCTCCCTTATCAACCTCATCTTCTCCAAGGCTCCTATGAACAAATATAGACGTATCAAAGCCATCTCCATTACTTCAAACTACCCAACTGGGGATCTACAATGCCTACCATATAAAGCTTCAATGGGAGCCATACCAATGCTTGAGTGGTTGCTTTTGTTGTAAGCAAATTCAATAAGTGGAAGATATTCATCCCAACTACCCTTAAACTCCATATCCACTAGAGTTTGGATCAGCTTGACCATCCATTTGAGGATGAAAAACCATATTAAGCTTAACCTTGGTACCAAGACCTCTTTGGAAGGACCTCCAAAAGTGAGAAGTGAATAGAGCACCATGATCTGAAATGATAGACAAGCGAACCTCATGCAATCTAACCAACAATGGATGTATAACTTGGCATAATCTTCGGCACCATAAGTAGTTTTGACTGGTAGAAAGTAAGTCAACTTTGTCATTCTATCCACAACAACCCAAGTAAAGTTAAACTGTTTCTTAGTCTTAGGCAACCCAACCACAAAATCCATGTTGATATATTCCATCTTCCAAGTAGAAATTTCTATGTCTTGGGCTAGGCCACCTGGACTTTGATGTTCTTCTTTCACTTGTTGACAATTGTGACATCCGGATATGAACTAGGCAATGTCCCTCTTCATACCACCCCACTCCTCCCTCAAGTCTCTATACATCTTTTTAGAACTAGGGTGAACAGAATAGGATGAATTATGGGCCTCCCTCAATATCAACTCCCTTAAGTAATCAACATTAGGCACATATAACCTGCCTTGGTACCTAAGGGCACCATTTCCCCCTTGGGAGAAAACCTCCACTTTACCATCTTTCACCAAGGCCTTCAACTCTAACATTACGGGGTCAAGATCTTGTTTTGACTTTACCTTCTAAATCAAAGAAGATTTAGAATCATCAACAACGACTACACTATAATTTTCAACTTCATCTAACCTAACCTTCAATCTAGCCAACCAGTGAACTTCTCTAGCCACCTCTTTGACACTATTATCAACATGAGTTAGACTACCTATAGACACTCTACTTAGAGCATCGGCTACAACATTAGCTTTGACAGGGTGATAATGCACACTCATATCATAATATTTAAGGAGCTCTAATCACCTTTTTTTCTTAAGTTAAGATCTTTTTAGGTGAACATATATTGGAGACTCTTGTGGTCGATAAACACATCAACATGAACTCCATACAAATAATGACACTAAATCTTCAAAGCAAACACCATAACCGCCAATTCAAGATTATCGATGGGATAACTCTTCTGATGTACCTTAAGTTGTCTAGAGGCATATGCTATTACCTTGCCATTTTACATCAAAACACATCCCAAACCAATTCTTGAGGCATCACAATATACAACAAACTCTTCCAATCCTTCTGGTAGAGCCAAGATAGGAGTGGAGAAAAGCTTATATTTCAAGGTTTGAAAACTCTTTTAATATTCATTGGTCCATATGAATTTACCTTCTTTTGGGTTAGCTTTTTCATAGGAGAAGCAATAAAAGTAAAACCATTCATAGACCTCCGATAGTAACCCACCAAACCCAAGAAACTCCTAATATCCGATGGAGTCAAGTGTCTAGGCCAATTTCTAATCACCTCCATCTTCTTTAGATCCACTTTAATTCCATCATCCAACACTATATGCCCTAGAAAAGCAACCTCTTTCAACCAAAATTCACATTTTTCAAATTTAGAAAACAACCTCTCCTATCTTAAGATTTACACCACCACCCTCATTAGTTAACCTAAAGGACATAACCATAAACTCAAAGTGCCCATACCTAGTCTGAAAAGCCATCTTAGGAATATCACACTCCCTCACCTTCACTTGGTGGTATCCGGACGAAAGATTAATTTTAGAAAAGTGACTAGCCTTTTGTAGTTGATAAAACAAGGTCATCAATCCTTGGTAGAGGGTACTTGTTCTTTATGGTAACCCTATTAAGCTACAGGTAATCAATGCATATTTTAAGAGAACAATCTTTTTTCTTCACAAACAATACCGATGCATACTAGACCTTTTGATCCCTTCTCCAATAAATCCTTCAATTGATCCTTTAACTCCTTCAATTCCATCGGGGCCATATGTTAAGGGGAATAAAAATGGGTTGAGTATCGGGAGAGAGGTCTATACCAAAGTCTATTTCCCTTTTTAGGAGGAACTCTGGGAAGTTCATCCGGAAAGATATGAAGAAACTCATTAACCACCGAAAATGACTCAATAGGAAGGACTTTGGACTCAACATCCCTAACCCTCACATGATGATAAAGGCAACCCTTAGAAATTAAATTTTGGGCTTTAAGAAAAGAAATGAATCTATCCTTGACCACCACATCATGACTTTTCCTCTCTACGATAGGCTCATTAGGGAATCATAATTTAAGCCTATGGGTTCAATAATCAAAAGAAGTATAATTTAGATGCAACCAATCCATCTCAAGAATGATATCAAAATCCACCATACATAATTTAACAAAATCACAAGGCAAGACATTATGCAATATGAACACATGACAATTTCTATAGACTCTTTTAGCAACAATAGACTCACTAATGGGGGTAGATATTTCATACGATTCACACAATGATTCGGGACTCATATGAAGCTTTATGGCATAAAAAGGAGTAATGAAAGAAAGAGTGGCACCCGAATCTATCAATGCATACATATCAAAATAAAAAACCTTTAACATACAAGTGACGGCATCAGGTAAATCATCCACCCCTTGTCTTTTTTGTTGGCCCCCTTTTGACCTTGGAACACCCCCTTGTTGGCCCCCTTTTGACCTTGGACCCGCATTAGTACCTTGGCCTTATGGATGGCCGTCTCTACCTTTGTTTTGAGCATGAGGATAATCAACGACCTTATGACCCACTTTACAACAACCATAACAAGCATTAAAGTTTCTAAAATATGGGCCACAATGATTTCTACCACATCTTTGGCACTTACAATTAGACATTCCATCACCACCACCTTGGAATCTTATATTATCATTAGCAAATTTCTTATTAAGAGCATTGGAAGACCCTTGGCCTTGCAACTTGTGGCCATAAGGAAACTGGACCTTGGAACCTTGGAAACCACCTTCAAAATGAGCCCTCTTGGACTTACTACTCCTTTTTTTAAGCTTTTCCCCCTCTAGTTGCTCAGCATAGGTCATGAGTAGGGGGAAATCCATATCACCTAATAACATGGTAGTACAACACTACTTATTGACCAAATTGGATACTCCTAACACAAATTTATTCATCATTGATCTAGGTTCGGCAACTAGTTGAGGAGCATACTTGGAAAGCTTGTTGAACTTGAGGGCATACTCCCTCACAATCATAGAACCTTGCTTAAGGTTCATAAACTCTATCATCTTAGCCTCCCTTAGCTCGATAGGAAAGAATCGGATGTGGAAAACAACTTTTAACTCCTCCTATGGAATTTCATCATCATCTCTCCTCTCCAATTCCATTGGGTGAACTAAATTATAGACATAACTTTGAGTTGGTAGGCAGCTAACTCTTCTTTCTCTTCTGAATTGACCCCTAGTATAGATAGCACTTTATACACCTCATTAATGAACTCTTGGGGATTGTTTTCTGGATTGGATCTATCACGACCCAAGCCTAGAGCCTATATGTGATACATCTCATAGGGAAAAATTTGAAAGGATCCCAAGCAAGCCTCTTAAGATATCATTATACATTGTTAATTGCAGAATCAATTAAACAATATAATAAGAGTAGAAATAAGGGAATAGGGCTAAAGTAATACTTTCATAACAGAAGCACCAAACAAGAGTGTCAAGGATCGATACATAACATGTCCAACAATACCTCTACTATATAGATAAGAGCGGGGGTCGAGACAACAAACCAAGATCACCCTCATAGTGAATAAATACTTAAAAGATAGATAGTTTAGAACATAGTAGGAGATCACAAATATCATCCATGGAATGTAGGACTCACCAACAAGCTTGGGAGAAATCATACTAGCCACGTGGAAGAGGATGCTCAAGTGGGGCTCCAGTTCCTACATGGTTACATTATGTAGGCATAGAGTATGCATTAGTATGTTTGAATGTACTAAGTATGTTGGATGCACTGCAACAAGAGATAAGCAACATAACCAAAATGCATAAGCATAGGCAATGAGTAGCATATAACAATATGACATACATTGGAGATGCTTGTAGCAAACCATGCTTATACAGAACATAATACATATGTAAGAAGTGACCATTATTAGTGAATATCCAAAGCCTACCACCCCCTTGGAGAGGCGAATGAGGTACAAACCCCTTAATAGGTTGATGAGGTACAAACCCCCAAAACATGGTTAATAAGGTACAAACTCCCAACATGGTTACCAAGGTACAAACCCTCAACATAGTTGTACGGACCTACTACCTCCCGAGTAAGGCGGTTGAGGTACAAATCCCTCAACATGGTTACCAGGGCCTATAACCTCCCGAGTGAGGCATGGTCAATTCCCAACACTACAAAGATAATATCTTATACATATATTCCTTTAATCATCTTATAGTCATTCAATTCATAAAACATGCATTGGACCTTCAATTCCTTAAGAAATCATAGTCAGATATTTTATCAAACACTTAGCGAGTGTGTAATGCTAGTGTAAAATCATGCAATTAAAGAGTTGAATTGTGCTATAAAATTCAGTGTAAAACCAACAATAGTTACTTGGTAACACCCTCAGGTAGTATACATCAAAACCCATCATAATATCTTGCAATATATCTTAGATTCATAGCTCAAAACATGATAAAAGAATCACAATTAATGAAATCCCAACGTAGTGTGCAGTGAAATTTATAATAAGTAAAACCCATGAGTATATCAACTTTAAATCATGCAACTTTACGTAAAAAGAAGCTTGGGCATCATAGGTGAAAGAAACCCATGAAAGAAACTCACATACCTTAGCCTTGGAGGATTTCTTGAAGAAGATTGAAATGGAGACTTGAAGCTTGAGTGAGAACCTTAAGATCCGGATGAGTTTTGGAACTTGAAATTTAAAGTGAAATGTTTGGCTAAGTGTTTGAGTGCGTATAAGTGAATGTCTTGAATGATGTGAGGGTGAAATAAGGCTATGTATAGGTATTTTCATGCAAGAAATACTTAGGCCCAAGACCCCAAAGTCTTGGACCGAGATAGAAAAGCAGTGCACAAAAATACACAAAAGCGAATCTTGGCGCGTCGCGCCAGGGGCACGGATGCAGACTAGAAATCGCATTTTTACAATTTTCAAATATTTCTACAATTACTTTTAAATCGAGGTTAGACCCATTCCCCACTCAATTTGACCCCATAATCAAGAATATAAAGTTGAATTTTCGATATCACACATGAATTTTGACATATATAGAAATTACAATTCTGGGCACTTTTGAGGCACATTTTCAGGCACTTTTTTGGGTCGTGTTGATATCTCTCCCTTAGAAACATTCATTCCCAAATGCCAAAGAAATGTATATGTAAAGGCCCCCAAATATTACCACAAAATGTGCCCCGAAAATGTTAGGAATCGTAATTTTCATATATCTCAAAATCTATTCGCGATATCAAAAATCCTACTACACATTCTTGTTCAGGGGGATATTTTGAGTGGGAAATGGGTCTAACACTGATTGAAGAGCAAATTATTAGAAATTCTAATTTTCCAAAAATGCAATGTCTAGTGGGGTTTATGCGTCCCTTCCGCGACACGCACCAGTGTTAAAAGTTGTGCAGATTTTTGACTTTGGTCCAAGATTTTTAAGTCTTGGGCCTAAGTATTCCCAAACAAGAAAATACCTATTTATAGCTATTTTCACCCTCATATTATTCTATAAATTCTCCAATTTGTATTCAAATACTTAGCCAAATATTTTATTCATAAACTCAAGTCTCAAAACCTTTTCTGGATCTTAAGGATTGCACTCAAGCTTCAAGTTTTTATCTCCATTTTCATCAAGTTCATCTCCAAAGCTAAGATATGTGGGCATCTTTCATGGGTTTCTTTTACCCATGACACCCAAGCTTCCTTTTTCTTAAATTTGCATGATTTAAAGATGATTTACTCATGGGTCTTAGTCATTATGAAAATCATTGCACACTATGTTGGGGTTTATGAAATTATGACTATTTTACTATGTTTTGGGCTATTAATCTAAGATCTAAGGTGAGAATTTATGAACGGTTTTGATGTATACTGCTTGAGGGTGTTACCAAGTATCTACTAAAGGTTTTACATTGAATTTTCTAGCATGATAACACTCTTGAATTGCATAGTTTTATACTAGCACTACACACCCTCTAAGTATTTGATAAAATGTCAGGTTATGGGTTCTTAAGGAATTGAAGGTCCAACGCATGACTTATGAGTTGAATAACTATTTATATATGCACACATTATCATATATAGTATTGGAATGTGACCATGCCTTACTTAGGGGTTGCGGGCTGGGTAACCTTGTCAAGGGATTCATACCTTAATAACCTATCAGGGGTTTGTACTCTAGCGCCATGGGTGGTAGGGTGTGACTATCCATCAACCTTATTGGGGTTTTATACCCAGCAACCTATAGGGGGGTTTGTAGTCCAGCACCATGGGTGGTAAGGTGCGACGATCCACCAACCTATTGATGGGGTTTGTACCTCAATCACCAAGGGTGGTAGGTGTGACGATCCACTAATAGTTTAATGGTCTCTTCTTAGACATATGTTATGTCCTATGTAAGTATATTTTACTTAAGCATTAATCATACATGCCATATTATCACTATGCTAGCTATTATTTATCTCTATTCATTTTGACTATGATGCCTATCCCATGTAGTATTGCATCCTACATACTTAATACATTCAAATATACTAATGCATACTTTATGCCTACATGATGTCACCATGTAGGAACTGTAGGATCACTTGATCCTCCTCGTCCTCCACATGGCTAGTTCGATTGTCCTACAAGTTTGTTGGTGAGTCCTCTATTTTAGGGACGTTACTTATGATCTCTTGCTATGTATTAAGACTATATTTATTTTGGTTATGTATTAACTATGAGGGTGAGCTTGGATATTTGTCTTAGCCCCCACTCTTATCTTTGTAGTAAAGGTGTTGTTGGATATGTTTTGTATCCATGCTTGAGCCTCAACTCTCTTATTTTCTTGATGTTATGATATGAAAGTTTACCCTTAGTCCTAATTTTCCTCGTTTATGCTTTCCTATTTTTGTTATTTTAATTGCTTCCACAACCAAGGATGTGTAATGATATGCTATGAGGCTTGTTTGGGGTCCCTTCGAATTCCCCATTCTCTGGTCACATCTAGGTCCTCAGCTTGGGTCATGATAAAGATGTTATTAGAGCACTAGGTTGCTAGATCCTTGGAGTCGAACACACCATATTGATTAGAGTTCTTTCATGGTTGTGTTGTGTACCACAACTATGAGTAGGAGGCTATGAGACGTTTTAGGAAATGTTTGTGTTATGTACCACAACTATGAGTAGGAGGCTATGAGATGTTTTAGGAAATATTTCCCTTCTTCATCTTCTAAGTCGTGCTATAGAGTTAAAGCAAGCTTTTATCCCCTAATGCTTATTCTTTTTATGCTAGATGATGCCCAACACGAGAGGAAGATGAGTTCACATGCCTGAGGAGAAACCGACCAATGGAGATCTTAGTGATGCTCTCACATTGCTTGCACAAGTAGTGGCTAATCAAGTCAATTAAGGGCCCAAGTCCCTCGTGCTCCTACACCGGCCTCTCGGGTGAGAGATTTCATGAGAATGAATCCCCTAAAATTCTATGGGTCAAAGGTGAGTAAGGACCCCCAAGTATTAATTGATGAGGTTTACAAGATTTCATCTATTATGGGTGTGAAGTCGGAGGATAAGACGGAGTTGGAGGCTCAAAATCAAAGGAGTAGCTTAAATATGGTACAACCAATGGAAGGAAGAGAAGGGAGTCCACTATGTGGTGCTTAGGAGCTCAAGGTGGCCTTCCTGAATTAGTTCTTCCCCTTTGAACTTAGGGAAGCTAAGTTGGTGGAATTTATGAATTGGAGACAAGGGTCCATGAGTGTGAGGGAGTATGCCTTCAAGTTCAGCCAACTTTTGAAATATGCTCCACATATAGTGGCCAACTCAAGATCTAGGATGAACAAATTTGTGATGGGTGTGTCTGACTTGGTTAGTGAGGAGTGTCAGTCCACCATATTGATTAGTGACATAGACTTGTCATGTTTGATAACCTATGCCAAGAGGAGAAATTGAGGAAGACGATGGGGCATGGGGCTAAGAGGGCCAGTTTCAAGGGTATGTTCTAAAAGGGTGGCTGGATCCACCAAGGCCAAGGGTCCTCTCATGCTTCTAATAAGAGATTTGCCAATGATTTCTCAAGGACCCAAGGTGTTGGTATTGTGGTTCCCAATGGGGTGTGTCCTAGGTGTGGTAAGGTTTATAAGGGCCCATGCTTGAGAGATACTAATGCATGCTCTGGTTATAGGGAAATAGTTCACAAAAAGGTGGATTGCCCTTGAAATCACCACAAGGGAAAGGAGGTTCGTCCACAAGGTGCTAATATAGTTCCTTTAGGGAGAGGTGGGTGACAAGATGGTGCCCTAAGACACAATCAGTTTTATACTTTATATTGAAGGCAAGGGTGGATGAGGTCCCCGATATCATTACTGGTTTGTAAAAAATCTTTGACTTTGATATGTATACATTGATTAATTCGGGTGTTACTGTTTCTTTTGTTACTCCCTTTGTTGCCAAAAAGTTCCATGTTAAACCCGAGTTGTTGCATGAGTTATATAAGGTGTCTACTCCTATTTGGTGCATCTATTGTTGCTAGAAAAGTTTATAGAAGTTGTCCTATTTGCATCTTGCATAGAATATTACCTTGTGATCTTGTTGAGTTAGACATGGTTGATTTTGATATTATTCTTAGGAAGGATTAGTTGCATGCATACTATGGTTTTACTGATTGTAGAACCCATAGGGTCAATTTCTATTTTCAAATAAACCCATCCTTGAGTGAGAGAGTCAAGATATGGTTGTCAAGGTAGATTCATCTCTTGCATTAAAGCCCATAAGTTGATCTCTAAGAGGTGTCTTTACCATCTTGCGAGGGTTAGGAATGTGGAGTCTAAAGTCCTTCCCATACAGTCTGTTCCAGCTGTAAGTGAGCTTCGTGATGTCTTCCAAAATGACCTTCCTGGTATTCCTCCCAAAATGGAAATAGACTTTGGCATAGACCTTTTCCCCTATACTCAACCCATTTCTATTCTCCCTTACCGTATGGCCTCGACGGAGTTGAAGGAGTTGAAGGAGCAATTGAGGAACTTGTTGAGAAGGGGTTCTTTAGGCCTAGCCAATCACCTTGGGGTGCACCAGTGTTGTTTGTGAAAAAGAAGGATGGGTACATTAGGATGTGTATTGACTATCGACAACTCAATAGGTCTACCATCAAGAATAGATATCCTCTTTCGAGAATTAATGATTTGTTTGACCAATTGCAAGGGGCTAGCCACTTCTCTAAGATTGATCTTTGTTCCGGGTATCATCAAGTGAAGGTGAGGGAGTGTGACATTTCAATGACGGCTTTTCGGACTAGGTATGGCCATTATGAATTTGTGGTAATGCCTTTTGAGTTGTCCAATGCACCGACCATCTTTATGGACCTAATGAAAAGGGTCTTTAAACCCTACACTGATTCATTTGTTATGGTATTCATTGATTATATTTTGGTCTATTCGCATGGTGAGGAGGAGCATAGGGCTTATTTGAGGGTTGTGTTGCAAAGATTGAGGGAGGAGAAATTGTATGCTAAATATGAAAAGTGTGAACTTTTCTTGAGGAAGGTTGCCTTCCTAGGGCATGTGGTGCAGGGGATGGTATTAAGGTGGATCCTACGAAGATCGATGTGATTAGAAATTGGCCTAGACTATTGACTCCATTGGACATTAGGAGCGTCTTGGGTTTAGCGGGCTGTTATCGGAGGTTTGTGAATGGATTCTCTTCTATTGCTTCCCCTATGAAAAAATTGACTCAAAAGAAGGATAGGTTTGTGTGGACAGATTAATGTGAGAGGAGCTTCCAAACCTTGAAAGATAAGCTTGTGTGCGCTCCTATATTGTCACTACCGGATGGGCTTGAGGGATTTGTGGTGTATTGTGATGCTTTTAGAGTTGGATTAGGTTGTGTGCTAATGCAAAATGGTAAGGTGATAGCCTATGGTTCTAGGCAACTCAAAGTGCACAAAAGAACTATCCAACTCATGATCTTGAATTGGCCTCCATAGTATTTGCTTTGAAAATTTGGTGATAGTATTTGTATGGGGTACATGTTGATGTGGTCACCAATCATAAGAGCCTCCAATATGTCTTCAGTCAAAAGGATCTCAACTTGGGGCAAATAAGGTGGCTAGAACTTCTTAAAGATTATGATATGAGTGTGTATTACCATCCGGGTAAGGCAAATATGGTGGCGCATGCCTTGATTAGGGTATCCATGGGTAGCCTAGCTCATGTTGATGGTGGTGATGGCTAGGGAAGTGCATCGGTTGGCTAGATTGGGGGTTAGGTTGGAAGAGGTTGGTAATGATGATATTGTTATTATGGATGGTTCTAAATCTTCTTTGCTTGATGATGTAATGGCAAAACAAGATCTTGATCCCTCCTTGTTGGAATTGAAGGCCTTGGTGAAAGAGGGCAAAGTGGAGGTTTTCTCCCAGGGGGGAGATATTGCCCTTAGGTATCAATGTAGGTTATGTGTACCGTGTATTGATGGTTTGGTAGAAAATATTCTTTATGAGGCCCATAACTCTTCTTATTCTATCCACCTCGGTTCCACCAAAATATATAGAGATTTGAGAGAGGTATATTGGTAGGGAGGCATGAAAAGGGATATTGCCAAATTCTTTTTCAGTTGTCAACAAGTTAAAGTCGAGCATCAAAGGCCAGTTGGCTAACCTAAGACATAGAGATTCCTACTTAGAAGTGGGAGGTAATTAATATGGATTTTGTGGTTGGATTGACCAAGACTAGAAAAGGTTTTGATTCTATTTGGGTTGTAGTTGATAGGATGACAATATCGCCTCACTTCCTACCGGTTAAGACCACAGATGGGGCTGAAGATTATGCAAGGTTATACATGCATGACTTGGCGAGGTTGCATGAGATTCCTTTATCTAGCATATTGGATTGTGGTGCTCAATTTACCTCACATTTTTGGAGGTCCTTCCAACGGGGTCTTGGCACTAGAGTTAAGCATTTTACAGCCTTCTACCCTCAAGTAGATGCCAAGACGAAAGGACCATCAAAACCCTTGAGAATATGCTTAGATCATATGTGTTGGAGCTTAAAAGTAGCATCATTTTCTATTGATTGAGTGTTCCTACAACAATAGCTATCATTCCAACATCACTATGGCTCTTTTTTAGGCTCTCTATGATAGATGTTATAGGTCACCGGTGGGGTGGTTTGTCGGTATGGCTCCTTTTAAGGCTCTCTATGATAGATGTTATAGATCTCCGGTGGGGTGGTCACCTCACTTGGACTTGTTAGTACCAAATCTTCTTATGGAGGTGCTTAAGAAGGTTAGGATGATTAGAGAAAAGTTGAAGACGACCCAAAGTTATCAAAAATCATGCTGATGTGAGGAGAAGGGAGCTTGAATTCAAAGTTGATGATTGGGTCTATTTGACAGTGTAACCCATGAAGGGTGTGGCCCATTTTCGTAAGAAGAGCAGTTGAGCCTAAGATACATGGGTCTTTATAGGGTGACAAGGTGGGTTAGCAAGGTAGCTTATGAGTTGGAATTACCTAGGGAAATGGATTTGGTTCATCCGGTGTTTCATGTGTCTATGCTGAGAAAATATATGGGTGATCAAAATGCTATTGTACCTTTTGATATTGTGGGTATGGTTGAAGATAATATGACATATGAAGAGGTTCCGGTCTAGATTTTGGATTGGCTAGTGAAGATGTTAAGAAACAAAGAGGTGGCTTCCATTAAGGTCCTTTGGCGGAATCAACAAGTTGAGAGTGCTTCTTGTGAGGCCGAAGTGTACATGCAAAAGTAATATTCTTACCTTTTTCACTCCATCCAAGCCTTAGGTGTTGATCTAATTCCTATATATGATCTCAAGTCTTAAGTTCAGCCCTCATGTCATTGCATATGTTCATGCTTAGATTTACAAGTTCATGATGATTTTACACTTATGATGAGATTTTTGAAATGGTGTTTAAGTGCATTATTGCATCTCTATGTGGGCAAAAATTGTTATGTTTGTGTCTCTCATATACATCCCTTTGAAATTCGGGGACGAATATTCCCAAAGAGGAGATATTATAATGATCCCCAAAAAGTAACTGAAAATATGACTCAAAAGTACTCAGAATTGTAATTTTTATATATCTCAGAATCTGTGCGTGATATGAAAAATCTGACTTCATATTCTTGTTCAGCGGGTCATTTTGAGTGGAAAATGTGTCTAACCCCAATTTAATAGCAAACAATTAGCAATTTTGATTTTTCAAAAATGCAATTTCCAGTGGGGTTTATGCGTCCCTTTCGTGACGCGCAACAGTGTTAGAACTAGTGTAGATTTTTGACTTTGGTCTAAGACTTTTAAATTTTGGGCGAAAGTGTTCCCAAATGTGCAAATACCTATACTTAACCATTTTTCACACTCATATCATTCTAAACATTCACCAATACCCATTCAAACACTTTGCCAAATATTTTACTCCTAAACTCATGTCTCAAAACTTTCCCGTATCTTAAGGATTGCACTCAAGCTTCACATTGCCATCAGCAATCATCATCAAGTTCATCTCCAAAGCTAAGGTATGTAGGCTTCTTTCATGGGTTCCTTTCACTCATGATACCCAATCTTCCTTTTTCTTAAATTTGTATGATTTAAAGATGATTTACTAATGGGTCTTAGTTATTGTGAAAATCACTGCACACTACGTTGGGGTTTATGAAATTGTGACTATTTTACTATATTTTGGGCTATGAATGTAAAACCTAAGGTGATAATTAATGAAGTGTTTTAAGGTATATTTCTTGAGGGTGTTACCAAGTATCTGTTGAAGGTTATTCATTGGATTTTTAAGCATGATAACACTCTTGAATTGCATGATTTTACACTAGCACTGTACACCCTCTAAGTATTTGGTAAAATGTCTGATTATGGGTTCTTGAGGAATTGAAGGTCTAATGCATGTCTTCTGAGTGAAATGAGTATATTATGATAAAATTATGATAAAACTAATATATATATATATATATATATATATGATATTCTCCTATATCATGTTAGAATGTGACCATGCCCTACTCTAGGGATTTCGCGCCGGGTAACCTTGTCAAGGGGTTCATACCTTGATTAACCTATTGAGGGGTTTGTACTCTAGCACCACGGATGGTAGGGTGCGACTATCCATAAATCTTGTTGGGGGTTTGTACCCATCAACCTATTGAGGGGTTTGTATTCTAGTACCACGAGTGGTAAGGTATAATGATCCATCAAAAAATTTATGGGGTTTGTACCTCAATCACCGAGGGCGGTAGGGTGTGACGATCCCCTAATAGTTTAATGGTTTTTTTTTACATAGAAGTTATGTCCTATGTAATCATGTTTTACTTAGCATTAATCATACATGCCATATTGTCACTATGCTAGCTATTGTTTATCTCTATACATTTGGACTATGATGCCTATCCCTTGTTTCATTGCATCCTACATACTAAGTATATTCAAATGTACTAAGGAATACACTATGCCTACATGATGTCACCATGTAGGAACTAGAGCACCGCTTGATCCTCCTCCTCCTCCACGTGGCTAGTTCGATTGTCCTATAAGTTTGCTGGTGAGTCCTATATTTTGGACACATATCTTATGATCTCTTGCTATATATTAAGACTATGTTTCTTTTTTTTTTATGTATTGACTATTAGGGTGAGCCCGGTTATTTGTCTTAGTCCCCGCTCTTATCTATGTAGAAGAGGTGTTGTTGGACATATTTTGCATCTATGCTTAAGCCTTGACTCTCTTGTTTTCTTGATGTTACGATATAGAAGTTTACCCTTAGTCCTATTTTCCATTGTTTATGGTTTCTTATTGTTGTCATTTTTTAATTGCTTAGTGACCAAGGATGTGTAATGATATGCTATGACGCTTGTTCGGGGTCCCTTCGGGTACCTAATTCGTCGGTCACATCTAGGCATAAGCTTGGGTCATAATAGTATCTGAGAGACATAAACATGACAATTTCAGCCCACATAAGTATGCAACAATGCACTTAAACATGATTTTAGAACCTCAACATAAGTGTGAAATAATCTTGAACTTGTCAATTTAAACATGAATGTATGCAATGACATGAGGGTTGAACTTATGACTTGAGATCATCTAGAGGACTTAGATTAATACCTTAGGCTCGAGTGGAGTGGAAAAGCTAGGGATAGTGCTTTTGTATATCCGCTTTGGCCTCCCAAGTGACACATTCAACTTGTTGATTCCTCCAAAGGACTTTAATGGAAGCCACATCCTTGTTCCTCAACTTCTTCACTTGTCTATCCAAAATCTGAACTAGAACCTCTTCATAGGTCAAATTGTCTTCAACAACAACCACAATATCAAGAGGCACAATAGCATTAGGGTCTCCCACATATTTCCTCAACATAGATACATGAAAGACTGGATGAACCAAATCTATGTAACTAGCCAATTCAAACTCATTAGCCACCTTGGCAATCCTTCTCATTACCTTATAAGGACCCACATATCTTGGACTCAAATTGCCCTTCTTACCAAAATGAACCACACCCTTTATGTGTGGCACCTTCAAAGAAACCCAATCACCAACTTTGAATTCAAGATCCCTTCTCCTCACATCGGCATAGGACCTTTGGTGATTTTGGGCCATCTTCAAACTTTCTCTAATCATCCTACCCTTCTCAAGAGCCTCCATAACAATATCAAGTTCCAACAAAGCTACCTTGCTAACCTCAAACCACCTAGCCAGCGTTCTACAACATGTACCATAGAGAGCCTTAAAAGGAACCATACTGATGCTAGAATGATAACTATTGTTATAGGCAAATTCAATCAATGGAAGATGATCATCCCAACTACCCTTAAGCTCCAATACATAAGCCCTAAGCATATACTCAAGTGTTTGGATAGTTCTTTTGGCTTGGCCATCCATTTGATGGTGAAAGGCCATAGTAAGTTTAACTCCTGTACCAAGACTCCTTTGAAAGGACCTCCACAAATGTAAAGTAAATTGAGAACCACGATCCGATATGATAGACAAGGGCACCCCATGTAATCTCACCAACTCATGAATGTAGAATTTAGCATAATCTTCAGCCCCATATATAGTCTTAACTGGTAGAAAGTGAACTGATTTTATCATACTATCAACCACAACCCAAATGGAATCAAAACACTTTCTAGTCGTAGGCAACCCAAGCACAAAATCCATAATAATCTCTTTCCATTTCCAAATAGGAATCTCTACATCTTGGGTTAGGCCACCCGGCGTTTGATGTTCGGCTCTGACTTGTCGGCAACTATGACAACCGAAAATAAATTTGGCAATTCCCCTGTTCATACCTCCCCACCAGTACACCTATCTCAAATTCCTATACATCTTGGTAGAACTCAGGTGGACAGAATAGGAAGAGTTATCAGCCTCATCAAAAATCTTTTCTATTAAGCCATCAACACAAGGTACACCCAAGCTACTTAGGTGCCGAAGGGCACCATCTACCCCTTGGGAGAAAACCTCCACCTTGCCCTCTTTCACTAAGGCCTTTAATTCTAACAAGGAGGGATTAAGATGCTGCTTTCCTTTTACCTCATCAACCAAGGAAGACATAGAACCATCAATAACAACAATGCCACTCTTATCAACTTCTTCCAACGTAACGCCCCATCTAGTTAACCAGTGGACCTCCCTAACCACCTCTTTTCCACTACCATCAACATGAGATAGGCTACCCATAGACACCCTACTCAAAGTATCCACCATAACATGGGATGGTAACGCACGCTTATATCAAAGTCCATAAGAAATTCTAACCACTTTCTTTTCCTCAAGTTAAGATCTTTTTGAGTGAAGAAATATTGGAGACTCTTATGATTGGTAAACATATTAGCATGCACACCGTATAAATGATGACGCCAAGTCTTTAATGCAAATACCATGATAGCTAGTTCAAGATCAAGAGTAGGATAATTCTTTTCATGCACTTTGAGTTGCCTGGAAGAATGGGCTATGACCTTACCATTTTACATTATAACACAAACCAAACCAATTCTAGAAGTATCACAATACACAACAAACACCTCTAGTCCTTTTGGTAGTGACAATATAGGAGCGGACACAAGCTTATATTTCAAGGTCTGGAAACTCCTGTCACACTCATTGGTCCACACAAATTTAGCCTTCTTTTGAGTCAATTTAGTCATGGGAGAAGCAATAGAAGAGAATCCATTCACAAATATTCGATAGTAATCGGCTAAGACCAAGATACTTCTAATGTCCTACAGGGTCAATGGTCTAGGAGAATTTCTAATCATATCCATCTTTTTAGGATCCACTTTATACCATCCCCCAACACGACATGACCTAGGAGGCAACCTCTTTGAATAAAAATTCACATTTTTCATACTTGGCATACAACTTCTCTTCCCTCAATCTTTATATCTCCACTCTCAAATGACCCCTACGCTCCTCCTCACTATGTGAATAGATCAATATATCATAAATGAAGACCATAATAAATGAATCAAGGTAGGTCTTAAAGACCTTATTCATAAGATCCATAAATATAGCCAGTGCATTGGTCAACCCAAAAGACACCACAACAAATTCATAATGCCCATACCTAGTTTGGAAGGCAGGCTTGGGAATATGACACTCCCTCACCTTCACTTGATAATAGCCGAACTGAAGATTAATCATAGAGAAATGGATAGCCCCTTGTAATTGGTCAAAAAAGTCATCAACTCTTGAAAGAGGATACCTAGTCTTGATGGTGACCCTATTAAGTTGCCTGTAGCCAATGCACATTCGAAGAGACCTAACCTTCTTTTTTACATAACACCGGTACACCCCAAGGTTATTGGCTAGGCCTAATAAACCCTTCTCCAGAAAGTCCCTCAATTGCTCCTTCAACCCCTTTAACTCCGTCGGGGCCATACAATAAGAGGGAATAAAGATGGGTTTAGTATCGGGAAGGAGTTCTATACAAAATATATTTCCTTTTAGGGAGGAACACTGGGAAGGTTATTTGGAAATACGTCAAGAAACACATTTACAATCGGAACCGACTCTATGGAAAAGAGTTTGGACTCTATATCCGAAACAGTCACAAGATGATAAAGACACCCCTTAGAGATTAACTTACGGGCTTTAATACAAAAGATAAACCTACCCTTGACCACCACATCATGGCTCTTCCACTCAACGACAAGTTCATTTGAGAATTGGATCTTGACCATACGGGTTTTATAATCAATGGAAGCCTAATATGAATGCAACCAATCCATCCCAAGAATGACATTAAAATCAACTATATCTGACTCAACAAGATCACAAGGCAATATTTTATGTAAGATGCAAATGGGACAATTTCTGTAGACCTTTCTAGCAACAATAGATGCACCAATAGGAGTAGTCACCTCGTATGACTCACACAACAAATCGGGCTTAACATGGAACTTTTTGGCAACAAAGGGTGTAACAAAAGAAAGAGTGGCACCTGGATAAATCAATTCATACACATCAAAATCAAAGTTTATCAATATACTGATGACGACATCAGGCACCTTATCAACCCCTTGCCTTACATGTAAAGCATAAACCGATTGTGCCTTGGGGCACCACCTTGTTGACCACCTGTCCCCAAAGAAACCTATTGCTTTCCTAGTACACGCAAGTGTACATGGTCTCACATTTAATACAGTGGTCTTGAGTATAGGGTCGGGTTATCAAACCTAAGGGATTTGAATGTAATTCATACTCTCTCTCCATTATCACATCTATGATACTTTTAGGAAAAAAAAGTTATTTTATGAAAAAATAAATTGTAAAAGAAATAACTTCTAATAAACTGATATGACTTTCACACAAGATATTAATTAAAGATGCAATTCCAGGTTGTAACCATTACGACTCTGTCTAGTCTTAACAATATCTCTCTACATCTGGTTTCTTGATTAATGATTCAAGGGGTTTAATATACCTGAGCAGGGTTGTAAGCCTCTGCCGGCTTACCATTATTGACTACCTAACTATATCATTGAGCAGGGATAGACAGACTAATAAAAATGCATTCAAGCTATCTTCCAGTATATGAACCAAGCAAGGTGTAAAGGTAGTTGTCACAAATCTCCCTTATACGAAATAACCTAGTTTTGTAGTATTGAACAAGCTCCCTATGCTATTGTTTTCTATTCACTCCAATATCTCTCAAATTCAGAGTGAACAACAAATTTACTCCCCATTGGCCAGACTTTGAAGTATAGATATAAATAACATAGGAATAATCGAAAGAAATCATTCATAGATGTCAAAAGTTAAGAACTACACATAGTCTATGGCTACAACCCCAGAATATAGAGGCTTACCCACTCATGGACGTGGAATACATCATGAGTGAATGGAAAAACATAACAAACCATAATCTAAAGATTAAAAACTAACCAAAGTATGGTGGAAAAGTGTTCTCCGATGCCTTCTATTGCAGTTCTTGTGTAAAAATAAACTCTAAATCTAACGTCTAAGATAAAGAAATAATAAAGAACCCATTTTTTGACTTTTTTGCATCGAGTCCTAAGGTACGCGATGTGGACCACTTGTTTTCCTATATTCTCACTTGATTTGCTGATTGGACAATTCTGTATATTTTTAAATTGGTCCATGATATGGACCTTGCACCTCCTTTGGGTTTCGTGCCTTTTTTTTGCATTTTACAGCTTCCACAACTTTGTACCCATGGTTGCCACTTGGATTTTTGGTCTTTTGTTTCTTCTACTAATCTTCATGTTCACCATTCCAAGCTGTGTTCTTCCATCGAATCCAGGTTTAAACCCGAGCTCCCCAATCAAAGCAAAATCCTACATAAACACAACCAATATGTACACTTGGCCCTATATCTGCAAAATAAGAGAAAATAACACTTAAACACCTAGAATCTATTAATTTGACCTACTAATTTACTCTATTCATGGGCATTATTGGCTAATTAGTCTATAAATGCACCTAAAATCACCACCCCATACTTAGAGCTTTGTACATCCTCTGGCAAACCAATACACATGCATGAGACTCCCTATAGTAGTATGTATACTAACCACCATGTGATCGAACTCTATGAATCATAGTGAACACTTCCATGCCTCGGGCATAAACCATTTGCTTCTTACACTCATGTATACATGCAGACTCGTGCAGAATATTCAATAGTTAATCTAGTTCTGAACCCTGAATGACCATGTGCACTTAGCAAGAAGAATCACCCCTACACATCACTACAAATACAGTAAAACGATCAAGACTGGGTAAATAAACAACTCTCATGCTCAAAACAGATGTCTCAGATTGCTTTAATATTTCATAAGCTTGCCCTTAATGTAAACGTAGACCTAGTTGAAATTTCCCTTAGAGGATCACATAGGTCTTTATCTAGCTGTAATGTAGGCTATGAGTAGGTGGGATACTTTTATGGATATGGCTAACATGGTTCACTTCCCACACACTAATAGCATACACTTGCCCTCTTTTCATGCCACCTTTACTTACAACCCTTGTTACCCTTCTTGAATAAAACTGTGAGTACTCCTATCTATTTAATTTGACCTCAACATAACCCCCTATCAACAAGTGGACACCCAAGGGAAATAATTAAAAGAAACCAAATATTTTTTTTAGTATGCATGCGCTATGGATCCACAACGCGGAGGCATCACAGACCAGCACTATATTAACTTGCAAAGTTTGGGCCAAAAATTGTGTGCATTTGCGATTGCTCCATGACGTGGAAGAAATGCGGACACTGACTATTTTGGGAGACTCTTTATAAACTACTCATTTTTTTTCATTTTTTTTCACACCTTCTTCTTTCACATCCTCTCGAGTGTCCCCTCCCATTCTCGCTTTTCTTATTCACTGTGCTTGAGCGCTAGGGAATTGGGATCAAAATCGAGTAATTCATCAAGAAAAAGGTATTAGCTTGAAATGCGGTTAGATAAAGAATAGGCTAAGGCTCAACCAGGCTAACTAGGATTGATTTTGTCATTCAATGAAATGCCTAGATCATTTCCTCTATTTCTGATTTCTCTCAAGTCTACTCTATATACAGGACAAGTTCTCGAACCTAGGCTAACTCTCACATTTTCATCACAAGGTTAGCTCCAGAGTTCCTATTGTGGTATTCCCATGAATTCGTCTAATTAAGCATGCATACCCAGTGATTCACAAGGTTCAAAGACTCACCCTTAACTATGTTCAAAGGTTCACACTTGATGCTCGTCTACACAATACCACACTTTATATGAACTCAATTTGATGAATGCCATTAGGTTAGTCGTTATCTATCCATCATAGAGCCCCCATCACTTAACTATTACTAAGACACAACTAATATCAACAGGCTTACAACTACCAACAATCTAATACATTCACAAATTATCAACAGATAAGCATCCATGCATCATAGTAGTAGTTAGACAATATTTATAGACCTAACAAAATTAAAAGAAGTGCAAACCTAAACAAAAAGCATAAATAAAACATATTGTCTTAATACATACCAGAAATAGACTAATAGAAGCAGCATCATATAAAAGAATCCCCACCCCATACTTAAAGGTAGCACTGCCCTCAATGCTAACCATATATAACCTATGAGGTAGGAATTGTGATGTTCAAGCATCATCAAGACCTGGTAGGATGGGCTCACCGCCTACATACACTGGAGGTACATCAGCTATATTATCTTTCTCAGCCTTCTTATGATCCTTGTCCTCGTGCTCCTCTCTTGGGTCCGTAGAAATGTCATTATCCACTGGCTTTATGAACTGAGGTCCAATGTGTAGCATGAATTTGTCATGATCATTTAGCGGGTATTCTACCTCAACCTCCTGTAATTCCTCTCTCATGGAAGGACAGTCGCCAGCCTAGTGTCTCAGTATCTTAAGGCTGTACATACGACCTATAATCAACTCATCTCGACAGGACCTCTCTGCTGTAGTCAGGATAGGACCCATGTGTATGTTAGGCCCCTTGATATTTGTGGTAACATAAGGGGGCCCGAATGACCAGAAATAGTCCGCCTCTTCTTCGAGGACACCTGCATCACGACATGAAGGAGTAATAAGGCCCCCAAAGGCATACTTGCAACCCTTATAGGTCTTGGCCTTCTGTTTTGATAGTCTGAAGATTGCCCCATAGTTCAACTACATGGCCCTCATGAATACATAGGTAAGGCACACTCTATTCTCGTTGCATTGGTGAAGTGTTACCCTGGAAAGAAAGAGTGCATCATGATCTTCACAATGACTCTAGCCTCCCTGGTATGTGAGCAAAAGAAAAAGAGAGGGGATAGCCCCGCTCAGTATGTCGGACCCATCTCACCATGGACCTACACCTAGAAATGGTGTGCCTAATGTCTTGGTAGGGCGAGCGACAACACAACTTATTGAAACCCCTTGCTAAGGTCCCTTCGGGGGTGCCCAAGATCAAGTAAATGGCCAGCAGTGAGAAGTTGACCTCCAATCCATAAATTATCATCGTTTAGTATTGTGGTTCTTCACTCTTACTGGTGTATAACTTCCTAACCATGCTGAGATTGCAAGGCAAAGGTGGTGGAAACAAGAACCCCAAACTCAATTAATTGCAACAGTTTAAAATTTAGGGGAACTCATCCTGAATGGATTCTATGCCAATAGGGACATCGGGGTAGTACTTTGTCTCATCAGAAGACTGGTACCATCTTTTTCCCTCTCTATTTACAGCATTGGCCTTGTATTGAGATTTCTGACCCCTCCTAGTATCTTTCGGCACATCTGGGATATCTCAGGTCCATTTTCTTATGTAGGTAGCTCTTGGCCTACTTGATGATCTGCCTTAGTGTACACTTAAAGATATCTTACCTGTAAAAAACAAGTGCAAAATCAGTGCTTACTCTCCAAGCTCACCAGCCCATACTCAACTCATGCCCATGGGACGAGGGTATTCTGACTTCCCCAAGTCATATAGGCTAGATCCCACACCATTCCATGCCCTATGTATTAGGTTCGGCAGTTTCAAGCAAGAATTCACCTTTATCTCATTGTCAAACAAAACAACCCCCCAACCATAGAACATTATCACCACAATGTAACATAAGGGTTCAATCGCATAATTAATGACAAGTATATAACCCCCCACTTGAACTTTTAAATGACTATCAAAATTTATGTCACTTCCATCAAGAAGTGGATAGAAGAACACCCAATAACTGCATAAAAACAGTTACAATAGCAATCCCCCTGACAAAGTGTGCGTTCAACCCCACCCTTGAAAGATTTGCAAAAATCGACATATAAATAACAATTCGTACACAAGGTACGGAGACAGACATAGAACCCATCACACCCTTCCCTAATTGTGGGAACAAATTCGAACAAGGGGTGCCTCTTGCATAACTCATACACAAAACTCACTCCTAAGAACTATTGAACCCCGAGAACATACACCCACAAGAAGTAATTAAGATTCAACCAAGAACTAAAAAGATAGAACTTCAAATTTCTGTCCTAAGTCATGGACCAATTCGACCAAATCTGTCTAGGGTAGGTATGGAACCAAGTAAAATTGATGGGAAGAAACATACCTTACCTGAAGAATGATTGGTGTGCAATGGAACTTATGACCCATGTGGTGTGTAGCGTGGATGGATTTGAAAATTTTAGGGAATGAGGGAAGAAGAAAGAAGAAATTATCTGGATGATGAGGGGTTGGGTCGGGGGGGCCCATTATAATTAGGGAAGAAACAAAAAATAAGAACGATTTAAGGGAAATTAAAGGGTGGGGCCATGTCTACACTCGGCGAAATTAATATATTACCACAATCCCTCCACATCACAAAGACGTGTACTTAAAGTAATTTAATCGTGGATGCAGAAACAGTAAGATTTTGCGTCAGCCCCGCGACGTTGAGGTAATGCAAAGAGACACTTAATAAATTTTACTTGGGTGCAACAATAGTATGTATCCATGTTAACTCTATGATGCGGTGGCAAACCAGACTCACACTTATTAAATTTTTCTCTCGGATGCAAAAATAGTAGGCATCTACGATTGGTCCGCGTCATGGTCCTATCGCATTTGCTTACTGTTTTGCAAGACACTTAAACTCCAATTTTTCACTCCAAGCCCCAAAGGATTTCCCAAACACCTGGGTATGCTTCTTAAAACACTATAATACTATATTAGACCACAAAAAATATAAGAATTCTCAATGAATCGAACGGAATTGAGGACGGAAGAATTCACACAAAAGATTATACAGGATCCGTTATACGGAGGCATCGCAGACCTAGACTTGTGCAAATGTTTTCACACCTACACTTTTTATATAGGATCGGTGTGTGTGAGTGTGTGTTTTTGTTGTATTTTAAAAGAAGGAAGGTAAAAATAAAACACAACTATGTTACCTCACCCCGGGTTACCTCTAGTGCAGCGCCTAATTTAGGATCGCGGCATGATGCATGATCTATTCATTTATCCTTGGCCAGCTCAATAGCCTCCACTGTTTGATTCGCATCCACACCATAGTAGTGCTTGACTTGTTGACCATTACCAAAAAGGTTTGGTTCGTGGTCATGTCTTTTAGATCCACTACACAATGAGGTGTGGTCGCTACCACCACATATTGTACACTTCATTTAAACCTCAATTTTCTTAGAAACAACTTAAGATATGAGTTAAATAGTAATACCTATTGGCCCTGCTCGAAGTTCCGCTTGATCATGTACTGGTCATGCGACTTCTTCATCTGCTCCTTATAAAGCTTAACATTTTCATATGATTGGAGCCAAAGTTCATTTAACTCCTCCAGTGCTCAAGTCTTTTCCTTCCCGTGAGCTTAGGGTTAAGATTCAGCTTCTTAATCACCCAATACGCCTGATGCTCGAACTCTATGGGTAGATTATAGGCATTGCCATACACAATCTTATACAAAGAGGTTCTGATTAGAGTCTTGTAGGCAATCTGATATGCCCACAATGCTTCATCTAATTTTTCTGCATAATCTTTTTGGGTGGCATTCACAGTCTTTTGCAATATCTGCTTTACTTCCAGTTGGACACCTCCACCTACCTGCTAGTTTGCGTGTGGTTTTATGTGTCTACCTTATGTCATATCCCATATTTTGCCAGCAAGTTCTTGACAGTTTGGTTGGGCACCATCATCACTAATAAATGGCCTTGGGAGTACCAAACTGTGTGAAGATATTCCTACAGAGAAATTTGCTCGCCACCTTAGCAGCATTCGTTGGAAGGGCTGCTGCTTCTACCCATTTGGAAATGTGGTCTACAACTACCAGAATATAGTGGTACCTAAATGATGATAAAAATGGCCCCATGAAATCAATTCCCCAAATGGCAAAGATTTCCACTTCCAAAATATTATTTAAGGGCATATCATGCCTCTGAGATATAGCACCTATCTTCTAGCAAGCATCACAGGCCCTAGAGAATTGAACAATATCTTTGAATAAGGTGGGCCAGAAAAAACCAGATTGTAATACCATGTGTGTTGTTCGGTCACCACTATGATGGCCCTTATATGGAGAGGTATGACACCTCTCTAGAATTGGCTTCATTTTTGCCTCTGCAACACATGTTCTTACTATGCGGTCAACTACCTATTTGAATAGGTGCAACTCATTCCAGACATAAGCCTTTGCATTATGGGTCAGCCTCTTCTTCTACTGATATGTTGCATTCGATAGGAACACACCACTTATCAAATAATTTACAATATTTGCATATCATGGTAATTATTCCACCTCAATGGCTAACAACTACTCATCCGAAAATGCTTATCTGAATTGTGGTTGATTACCTATGTGAACATCAGTCTCGAGATGAGATAAATGATCAAAAACTTGGTTTTCACTCCCCTTTTGATCTCTGATTTTGATGTCAAACTCTTTGAGCAATAAGATCCATCTAATCAAGCACGACTTGGCATACTTTCTATTGAAAAAGTACTTCACTGTTGCATGATATGTGAACGTCACCGCTTGGGTCCCAACTAAATAAGCTTTGAAATTTATCAAATGCATATACCAGTGCCAATATTTCTTTCTCGGTAACTGTATAGTTACTCTGTGCTGCATCCAAGGTTTTGCTGGCATAGTATATAGAGTGAAAGACTTTATATTTGTGTTTACCTAGTATGCTCCCACTGCTGTATCACTGCGTCACATATGAGCTCCAACGGGAGAACCCAATCGGGTGCTACCAAGATCGGTGTCTCTAGTGTTTGAAATGCCTGCAAACAAGCTTCATCAAAGTGAAATAGTACCTCTTTATCCAATAAAGTGCATAATGGCTTCACAATCTTTGAGAAGTCTTTAATGTACCTGTGGTAGAACCTCGCATATCCCAACAAGCTCTGGACTACTTTGACCAAAATCGATGGAGGTAGCTTGTCGATCGCTTCTATCTTGTCTTTGTCTAGTTCCAACCCTTCTTGGACACTTTGTGGTCTAAGACTATCCCCTCCTTAACTAGGATGTGACATTTCTCCTAGTTAAGAACGAGGTTAGTCTCCTAGTATCTAGCTAGCACCCTGTCCAAATTCTGCAAGCAGCTCTCAAATGATTCCCCGAAGATAGAGAAAACATCCATGAATACCTTCACAAAGTTCTCCACCATATCATCAAAGATCGCCATCATGCACCTTTGGAATGTGGCTGGTGCATTACACGACCCAAAGGGCTTGCGCTTGAAGGCATGCCTCCCATATAGGCATGTGAAAGTTGTCTTTTCCTGGCCTTCGAGTGCAATAGTGATCTGGTTATACCTTGAGTACCCATCTAGGAAGAAACAATACTTCTTCTCAGCAAGTCAATCTAACATTTGGTCAATAAAAGGCATCGGGTAATAATCTTTCCTGGTGGCATCATTCAATTTTTTAGAGTCCATGGAAATTCACCATCCCGTCACTATCCTAGTTAGAATCAGCTCGTTCTTCTCATTGGTGTTAACCGTCATCCCACTCTTCTTAGGGACACATTGCACTGGGCTCACCTATTTGCTATATGATATGGGAAAGATGATCCTTATATCCAACCACTTTATAACCTCCTTTTTCACTACTTCCTTCATGATTGGGTTTAGCCACATCTGCAATTGAGCCACCAACTTGTGTCCCTCCTCTATGAATATTCTATGCATGCAGAGTGCAGCCCTAATGCCTAGATATTATACATATTCCACCCCATGGCTCTCTTTCACTTTTTCAACACCACAACAACTGTTTCTACCATGGCTGCAGTCAAGGAAGTAGACAAGATTACAAGTAATGTAATATTTTCACCAAGAAACTCATACCTGAGATGTGATGGTAGCTGCTTCAACTCCAACTTAGGAGCTTCTTCCATTGAGGGTTTCGGAGGTGATCCCAACACCCTGTTTAACGGTTCATTCATCTTTTCTAACAATCTCACATTATGAGCATTCAACATATTTTCGATCTCTCTGGCTTCTGCATTATCCACTAGCCCTTGATTTAATAGTACCTTGGCTATTGGGTCTTTAATCTCCACTTGGCTTAAAGCTACTACAGTATCTATCATTGTGTGGCTGCTAGATCCTTATATGTAGCTGGTAGCTCCATTACCTTGTAGATAGCAAACACTTCTACCTTATCATGGGCTCACACGGTGAGCCTCCCTGCTGCGACATCAATCAATGCCCCTCTTGTATCCAAGAATGGCCTCCCGAATATAAATGGAACCTCAGGATCAGGCTCAAAATCTTAGATGATGAAGTTCACGGGGAAGATTAGAGACCCCACTTTGACTAAGACATCCTTTATCACTCCATCCAGCCTTGCCACTAACCGATCTGCTAGCTGCAATATAATAGCTGTAGGCTTCGATCTTCCAAGCCAAGTTGTAAGAACAAAGATATGGACATGAGGTTTATACTAGCACCAAGATCACGCAAACCCCTAACATTCAGATGACTCCCAATAGTTACTTACACAATGAAGCTTCCTGGATCTTTTAATTTGGCGGGCAAGTGTGATTTGTTAAGAATCTTAGAGCTGTAGGCCTCTGTCAGTGCCACAATCTCGTAATCTGCCTATTTGGTCTTATTAGAAATAATATCCTTGACAAACTTAGCATATTTCGGGATCCCATATAAAACATCAATTATAGGTAAGTTAATTTGTACCTATTTTAGCAGCCTGATGAATTTATAAAAACAGTCATCCTCATTTTTCTTCTTGAGCTTTTGTGGGAATGGAGGAGGAAGTTTTGGTAATGGTGTGGCCTCGTCATTAGTTGGGCTAGGATTGTCAGCCTCAGAGTTTTGTGTAGCATTTTGCCCTTCCCCATTCTTCTGCTTAGGAATCAATTCTGTTAAAGTCCTCTGCTTTGTGTGTTGACTGTATTCACTTGCTTTGCATTGGGATCAGTGTTGCTTGGCAAACCTCCTTGAGGCCCAGAATATATTGAAGTGGCCAACTGTCCCAACTGCTTTTCTAGGTTCAACAAATCTTGTTTGTTCCTTTGGATTTCTTCTTCATGTCTGTTCTGGTTGGCCAAGATCTATTTCATCACCTCACTATTGGTCATGGTGCTCGAATTATCCTGTCATACTGGCTATTACACCGGCTGATTCTGATATGTATTTCTGCCTTATGGTCTTTGCTATGGTGGCCCACGATTCTACTGATTGCTACCCTATGGGAAATTTGGGAGCTTCCTCAAATATGGGTTATAAGTGTTCTCAAATCATTGATAGCCTCCTCTATTAGCATTTCCCAAAAAGTTTACTACCTCAGGATTGGATCCGCAAGGTTCAGTTGTATGATGTCCTCCCTCACATACATCATACCAACTTGATGGCTGCTGTTGTACCATATTAACGGGGGCTTACTGCTGATCTGTTAACAATGGAATCTGCTATTTTAGACCCAATGCTAGGTTGTTGAAGTTGTGGTTATCATGTTCTGCATCACTAATATTTAGACCTGCAGGCTGGTTATAGCATCAATCTCCAAGACCCTAGCCTATTTCTGTACTATTGGTTTGTTCGATTATCCATTCCATTACTAGTTATGCTGTGCAATTCTATTTAGAAGAGTGTATAATTCATCATACGTCTTCTCCAACACTTGACCCCCTACAGCTGAATCAAGAAGAATCTTGGTATTGGGTTCTAAACCTTCAATGAAGGTGTGAACCAATATGTCAGCTTGGCAATGGTGTGGGCAATTTATCAATAGAATTTTGAACCTATCCCATGCCTGATATAGAGCCTCGCTAGCCCTCTACTTGAAACTTAGGATCTCACTTCTTAGCTTGGCTGTCTTACCCGATAAGAAGAATTTGGTGAGAAACTTGTGAGCCAAATCATCCCAGGATGCTATGGAGTTAGGTGGCCCAATTTGTAACCACCTCCGAGCTTTACCCAACAGTGAGAAGGGAAACAAAGTCATCCTCACGTAGTCACAATTCACCCCTATAGGAATGAAAGTATCAACAATTTCAAGAAAACTCTGAAGATGGACTTGTGGGTCTTCATGAGGAAGCTCAGTAAATTGCCCAATAGAGTGTAGCAACTGGACTATGTTTTGTTTGAGCTCCCATTGTCCACCACGCTCAGTTTTGATAGAATAACTCATGATATTTATAGTTCTTAGGATCGCTACATCCTATACTAGCCTTGGTATTGGTGTTGCATCAACAGTCAGTGTAATTAGTGCGGGTAGGTTGTTGTTTTCCATGTTTTCTGCAATAGGATCAACGTCCACCTTATTGTTATCTTGATCCTCTAGCTTAAGCAATTCAATTGTGATGTTTCAAATGAAACTCCTGCTCTTCTCTTTGATTGACGAAAACAAGAGTCCTGATCTTCTAGTTTAGAACTCGCTTTCCTGCACAGAAACACCACAAGATAAGGGTAGTTGTCATAGGTCTCCCTTACACAAATCAACCTAGTTTCCTATAATTGAACAAGCTCCCTATGTTATTGTGTTCTATTCACTCCAAAATCTCTCGAATCTAGAGTGAACAACAAATTTACTCCCTAGTTGGCCAAACTTTGAAGTATAGATATAAATAACATAGAAATAATCAAAAGAAACCATTCATAGATGTCAAAGTTAAAAGCTATACATAATCTATGGCTACAACCCCAGAATATGGAGGCTTAGCCAGTCATGTACCTAGAATACATCATGAATGAAGGGGAAAACATCAAAAACCCAAATCTAAAGATTAAATTAACAAAAGTATGGTGGAAAAGTGTTCTCCGTCACCGTCTATTGCAGTTCTTGCGTAAAAATCAACTCTAAACCTAAAGTCTAAGATAAAGATATAATAAAGATCCTATTTTTTGATTTTTTCGCGTCGGGTCCTGAGCTCTGCTTACACGGACCTCTTGTTTTCCTATGTTCTCACTGAATTTGCTGACTGGACAATTTTGCACACTTTTAAAAGTTGGGTTTCGTGCCTTTTTTTTGCATTTTACAGCTTCCACAACCTTGTACCCATGGTTGCCTCATGGATTTTTGGTCTCTTGGTTGCTTCTACTGATCTTCGTGTTCCCCATTCCGGTTTGCGTTCTTTTATCGAATTCGAGTTTAACCCCAAACTCCCCAATCAAAGTAAAATCCTGCATAAACACAACCAACAGGTACACTTGGACCTATATCAACAAAATAAGAGAAAATGATACTTAAACACCTAGAATCTATTAAGTTGCCCTCCAAATTTACTCTATTTATGGGCATTATTGTCTAATTAGGCATATAAATATGCCTAAGATCAGAACCATATTAGTATCTTGAGGACGAACCTCCTTATCCTTGTTGAAATTTTAAGAACAATCCAACACCTTATGCCTAACTTTCCCACGACCATAACAAGTATTAGTATCCCTCAAGCATGGGTCACTATGATCCTTGCCACATTTTCGACACCCACCATTAGGAACCACACCCCAACACCCTAGGCCCTTGAAAAATCATTGGCAACCCTCTTGTGAAATACATGGGAAAACCCTTGGCACTGATGGAACTGGCACCCTTTCGATTTTGGAATTTACAATCCAAATGGGCCCTCTTCTCCTCGTGACTCCTCCTCTTCCTTAACTTTTCCTCCTACATTTGTTTGACATAGGTCATCAAACAAGACAAATCTATGTCACTAACCAACATAGCGGACCGGCATTCTTCACTTACCAAATCAAAAACACACATCACAAATTTACTCATCCTAGACCTTGAGTCGATAGCCAAGTGTGGGGCATATTTTGAGAGTTGGTTAAACATAAGCACATACTCCCTCACACTCATAGACCCTTGTCTCAAATTAATAAATTCCACCAATTTGGCTTCCCTAAGTTCAAGATGGAAGAACCGATTAAGGAAAACCGCCTTGAGCTCCTCTCAATGCACCATATTGTTGATTCCCTTCTCCTCCTTTCCATGGATTATATCACAGTTGTGCTACCACTTTGAGTTGGTAGACTCTAACTCCGCCTTCTTATCCGACCTAACACCTATGATAGCCAATACCTTGTAGAGTTCATCAGTGAACTCTTGAGGGTCCTCATCTACCTTAGACTAATAAAATTCTAGGGGATTCATCCTCATGAAGTATCTCACCTGAGATGCCAAAGTAGGAGCATGAGGGGCTTGGGCCCCTCGGTTGGCTTGGTTAGCCACAACTTGTGCAAGTAAGGTGAGAGCATCCTGAAGCTCTCCATGAGCCAGTTGCTCCTAGGGGTGCAGGCTCTTCTTCCTCTTATGTTAGGCATGATCTAGCATAGCAAAGAATGATCGTTAGGGGGAAAAACTTTGACACTATATCATGACTTAGAACATGAAGAAGGGAAACATTTCCTAAATGCCTCATAGCCTCTTGCTCATAGATGTGGTGCACAACACAACAATGAACAAGACTCTAATTAACAAAGTGTGTTGGATGACGAGGACCAATAACAACCTAGTGCTCTCAAACCAAGTTTGTCATAACCCAACCCTAGAACCTAGACATGATATGGCGTATAGGGAACCTAGAGAGACACCAAGCAAGCCTTTTAACATATCATTACACATTGTTGGTCGTGGAAGCAATTAAAAAACATAATAAGTGTAGAAATAAGGGAAAAGAGCTAAAGGAATACTTTCATAGCATAAGCACCAAACAAGACAGTCAAGGCTAAATACATAACATGTCCAACAATACCTCTACTACATAGATAAGACTAGGGGCCGAGATAAGCAATCTATCTCACCCTTATAGTCAATAGATGCATAAAACAAAGATAGTCTTAGAACATAGCATGAGATCATAAACATCATCCTGGAATGGAGGACTAACCGACAAGCTTGGGATAAATTATACTAGGCACATGGAGAATGATTCTCAAGTGGGGCTATGATTCCTATATGGTGACAACATGTTAGTATAGACTATGCGTTAGTACATTTGAATATACTAAGTATGTAGGATGCAATACAATAAGAGATAAGCAACAAAACTGAAATGCATAAGCATATGCAATGACTAGCATATGACAATATGGCATACATGAGAGATGCTTATATTAAACCATACTTATATAGAACATAATACATATGTAAGAAGTGACCATTATTAGTGAATATCAAAGGCCTATCTCCCCATTGGAGAGGTGAATGAGGTACAAACCCCTAAATTGGTAGATGAGGGAGAAACCCCCCAACATGGTTGAAGAGGTACAAATCCCCTAATATGGTTATCAATTTACAAACCCCTCGATATGGTTTCATGTGCCTACCACCCCTCCGAGCGAGGAGATAGAGGTACAAACCCCTCGATATGGTTTCATGGGCCTACCACCACCCCGAGCGAGGAGATTGAGGTACAAACCCCTCAATATTTTTACCCATTCCTACAACCTCCCGAGTGAGGTGTGGTCAATTCCCAACACTATATAGATTATATAATATGCATACATTCCTTTCATCATTATGTAGAAATTTAGATCATAAAACATGCATTGGACCTTTAATTCCTCAAGAAATCATAAAATAGGACATTTTATCAAACACTAGGTGGGTGTGTAATGCTAGAGAAAATTCATGCAATTCAAGAGTGGAATCGTGCTAGATATTTTAGTGTAAAACCATCAATAGATACTTGGTAACACCCTAAAGCAATATACATCAAAATACTTTATCAAATCTCACAATAAATCTTAGATTCATTGCTCAAACATGCTAAAATAATCACAATTTCATGAAATCCCAATATAGTGTGCAGTGAAATTCATAATAAGTATGACCTATGAGTAAATTAACTTTAAATCATGTAATATTAGGTAAAAGGAAGCCTGGACATCATAGGTGAAAGTAACCCATAAAAGAAACCCACATACCTTACGTTTGGAGAATTTCATGAAGAAGATTTGAAATGATGACTTGAAGCTTGAGTGAGAACCTTAAGATCCGAATGAGTTTTGAGAGTTGAAATTTTAAGTATTTGGCTAAGTGTTTGAGTAAGAGTTGGGGAATATCTTGAATGAAATGAGGGTGAAATAAGGATAAGTATAACTATTTTTACACATGGGGAAACTTTTACCCAAGATCAAAAAGTCTTGGACCAAGATAAAAAAGCAGAGCATAAAAATACACACAAGCTCTCCCTTGGCGCGTTGTGCTAGGGGTGTGGATGCATACTGGAAATCACATTTTTGTGATTTTTAAATTTTGGTATGATTGCTCTTAAATTGAGGTTAGATTAATTTCCTACTCAATTTGACCCCCTGATCAAGAATATGAAGTCAAATTCTCGATATCACATACAATTGAGATATATAGAAATTACAATTTTGGGATCTTTCTAGGCATATTTTCGGGCACTTTTTGGGGTCATTTCAATATCTCCCCCTTGGGAACATTCATCCCAGAATGTTAAAGAAGCGCATATGAGAGGTGTAAACATTACAATTTTAGTCCATATAAGGATGCAACAATGCCGTTAAACATTATTTTGAAAACCTCAACATAAGTGTAAAATCATCGTGGACTTGTCAATCTAAACATGAATGCATGCAATGACATAAGGTCTGAACTTAAGACTTAAGATCATCTAGAGGAATTAGATTAGCACCTTAGCCTTGACTAGAGTGGAAAAGCTAAGGATATCTCTTCTGTATGTCCGCTTCGGCCTCTCTAGTGACACTTTCAACTTGTTAATTTCTCTAAAGGACCTTAATGGAAGACACATCCTTATTCCTCAACCTCTTCATTTGTCTATACAAAATCTGAACCGGAATCTCTTCATAGTTCAAATTATCTTCAACAATACCCATAGAATGACGAGGCATAATAGCATAATGGTCTCCCACATATTTCCTCAACATAGATACATGAATGACCAGATGAACCAAATCCATCTTACTAGGCACTTCAAACTCATAAGCCACCTTGCCAATCATCTTCATTACCCTATAAGGACCCATATATCTTGGACTCAGCTTGCCCTTCTTACCAAAATGAACTACACCATTCATGGGTGAAACCTTCAAATAAATCCAATCACCAACTTTGAATTCAAGATCCCTCCTCTTCACATTGGGGTAGGACCTTTGGAGACTTTAGGTCATCTTCGACCTTTCTCTAATCATCCTAACCTTCTTAAAATCCTCCATAACCACATCAGGTCCCAAAAAAGCCACCTCACTAACCTCAAACCACCCAACTAGTGATCCACAATGTCCACCATAGAGAGCCTCAAAAGGAGCCATACTGGTTTCAGAATGATAGCTATTGTTATAGGCAAACTCAATCAATGAAAGATGATCATCCCAACTACCCTTAATATCCAATACACAAGCCCTAAGAATATCCTCAAACTGTTTGAATAGTTCTTTTGGCTTGGCCATCCATTTGATTATGAAAGGCCATACTAAGTTTAACTCTTGTACCAACACCCCCTTGAAAGTAACTCCAAAAATATGAAGTAAATTGAAAACCACAATCTGATATAATAGATAAGTGAACCCCATGTAATCTTACAAACTCATGAAATTATGATTCTAGGCACTTCCGAGGCAATATTTTTAGGCGCTTTTTGGGGTCATTTCAGATTCATGGAGTCCCGGTGGGTTCATCCTTGTGAAATACATTACACTGGAGGCCGGAGTGAGAGCATGAAGGGATTGGTCCCCTTGGTTCATTTGGTTGGTCATAGCACGGGCCAACAATGTGATAGCATCTTGGAACTCTTCTTGGGCTACCCCTCCTTCTTGAGAAGCTTGAGAAGATGGAGGGGCCAGTTTTTCCTCATGTGTATGGGCTCTCCTTAGTCTTCCCCTTGGAATTGACATGATTTAGAGGGAAATAAGAGCATTTGTTAGTGGAAAAGCCTTATAGTTACACCTAAAGCATGATATAGACTATTAAGAAGTAAAACATTTCCTAAAATGCCTCATAGTCTCCTATTCAAAGTTGTGGTGTCCTTCACAACCATGAATAAGACTCTAATTAATGTTGTGTGCTGGCTTTCTAAGGACCATTAACAAACTAATAATCTAACACCAAGTTTTGTCAAGACCGAAGCCTAGAGCGTAGACGTGACACGGCAAATGAGAACCCGAAGGGCCCCCAAATAAGTCTCTTAGCATATCAATCACACATCCTTGGTCGCGGAAGCAAATTAAACATAACATGGTATAATTAAAAGGAAATGGAACTAAGGGAAAGTCTTTGATAATCATAAAAGCATAAAAGAGTCAAGCTTATAGCATAAGTATATTATAATATATAACAACACCTCTAACATAGAATGAAGTGGGGGCAAGACACTTTTGGGGCTCACACTCATATTAACAAGTGTTCAACATAAAGAAGTATCAAAATAGCACGAGTAATATAGATAGTGTCCTCGGACATGAGGACTCACCAGTACTTATCTTCGAAGCCGCACTAACCACGTGGAGGATGATCAAAAGGTGCTCCGATCCTTACATGGTAGTATCATGTAAGCATAAAGTATGTGTTAGTATATTTAATTAAATGTACTAAGTATGCGGGATGCAATATAACATAGACATAGGCCAATATGTTCAAAATGCATAATCATAAGCAATGGATATATATAATATCAACATGGAATGCATGATTAATTATTATAATAAAACATGTTTGTAAAATATTCAACTTGTATAGTACATCATACATGTGTGGGAAGAGACCTAAACCGACATAGACCAAGTGAGCTACTACTTGGAATCCAATGCATGTCACCGCCTTGGTAATGTGATTGAGGCATGTTACCCCCTTAACAAGGTGATAGAGGCATGTTACCCCTCAACAAGGTGATCAAGGCATGTTACCCCCTCGATAAGGTGTGGTCTTCTTTCCATGATAGGCATACAATTAATAATCCTTGGCATGTCACCCCTTCGTCAAGGTGATGGAGGAATGTCACCGTCTCGATAAGGTATGGTATAATTATATGGATCCACTAGAAAGCCATAAGAGAGATCATGTATAATCCTATGGTGGTACATAGTTTAGAGACTAAGACTTTACATAAGAACCCCTTGAGTAGAGCCCCATCGTAAGTCTCAATTAGTGCTAAGTCAAATCCCACAGATACTTGAAAGGATCATACTTTAGTCATAATATGAATAACTTGTAAAAGACATGATATCATTACTTATATAGCTCATAAACATGTTTGACCTCTAATAGTGAGCCTAACTTGAACATAAAAGTAGATAACAATCATACATGATCCCGTGCTTTAACATAAATGGCTCACAAAAGGTAAAAATCTTGAAATAGGGCTTAACTGAATACTTGCTACATCATAGATACTTTTCATGAATTCAATGCATACTTGAAAGCCCTAAATCATGATGAAATCACTTGACTTGTAAATCATATAATAGATTATCAATAACTTCAGAATTCTTGACTTGATATTTTATCAAACACTTGGTGGGTTCATGATACTTGTTCAAGACCATGCAATTCAATAGTGAAATAAAATGAGTAAACTTAAATGCAAATAATCCACAAACATATAGTAAAATCCTCATGTAGTTTACCTTGAAATCCATTGCAAAAGCTCATAATAGTTCATAGTTTCATAGCTCAAAAAAAGCGTAGTTTCAATATTCAAAATCAATTCATGATATAAGCTTCAAATAGATAGTCATGCATAACCAATCAATATTTCATGAAATCGCAACATACTTTGTGCTCATCATTCATAATAAAAGATACCCATAGGTAATACAACTTGGAGACACGCAATTTCCATAAAAAAGGAAGGTTTGGCTTCCTGGGTGAAAGTGACCCAATGGATGAAATCGACATATCTTAAACCTTGAATTCTTTAAGGTTAACTTAAAGTTACTTAGAGCTTGAAATGATTCCTTGAGTCCCAAAGTTAAGTTTGATATCGTTAGATTTGAATTTTAGTGAATTGATAAGAGTCTTAGCGGGGTTTGAGAGAGGGTTTTGTTATTTATAGAGTTGAAAAATGGCTAAGTATAGGTGATTTCACGTTTTAGTAGGCATGGGGCTATGACTCCAATGCCTTTGGGCGCATAAGAAAAGTAAGGAAAATTTTGTACTAGTCTGCATTTGGTCTGTGATGTAGACCAAACGCGAAACAAAAATAACATTACTCTACTCCCATAGTGCTTTGTTGCCAGAGCATGGATACTCTCTGAAAATGAAAAATTAGAAAAAATTATTTTTTGTTATGGGTTCTCTAAAATTTAGATTAGACCCATTTTTCATTCAATTATGCCTCATAATCGAGACTATGAAGTTGGATTTTTGATATCACACACGAATTTTGAGATATATGGAAATTATGATTATGGGCATTCCAAAGCACATTTTTGGGGTATTTTAGGTTAAGGTAGAGGTTTTCTCTGAAGAGGAAGATGGAGTCCTTAGGCACCAAGTTAGGTAATATTGATGGATTAAGGGACTTGATCTTGAAAGAAGTTCATAATTTATCCAATTATATTCACTTTGATTCTACAAAGATGTATAGGGAGTCGAGAGAAGTATAGTAATTGGGCGGTATGAAAAGAGACATTGCAAAGTTCATAGCTAAATGTTACATTTACCAACAAGTCAAAGTTGAACACCAAAGGCCGGGTGGCTTGGTCCCAGATATTGAGATTTTTACTTGAAAGTGGTAAGAGATCAATATATATATTTTATGATTGGTTTTCTAAGAACTAAGAAGAATTCTGATTCCTTATGGGTTAGTGAGGATAGAATGAGAAAATTGACTCATTTTCTATGGTTAAAACAACATATAGTGCCTAAGACTAAATTGTCCATCCATGAGTTGGTTGGATTGTATAGGGTCCATTATCCATCATTTCAGATCATGGTACCCAATTCACCTCTCACTTTGGGAGATCATGTCAAAAATGACTTGGTCATGACATTTCACATTTAAATGGATGGTTAAGCGGAAAGGACCATTTAAACCTTTGAGGATATGCTTAGAGCTTATGTGTTGGAATTCAATGGTAGTTGGAATGAGCATCTTGCACTCATTGAGTTTGCTTACAATAATAGTTACCACTCTAGAATCAAGATTGCACCATTTGAAGAATTGTATGGAAGACGTTGTAGATCCCCGATTGGGTGGTTTGAAGAAGGAGAGATTGCTTTGATAGTTTTGGATTTGGTTTTGGAAGTCTTGGAAAAGGAGAGGTTAATAAGTGAGAGATTGAAAATGGATCAAAGTCAGTAAAAGTCTTATTTTAACATTAGGATGAGAGATCTTGAATTTAAGGTGGAGGATTGGGTGTACTTAAAGGTTTCATCTATGAAGGTTGTAGTTCAATTTAATGATAACAGAACATTCAACCCTAGGTATGTAGGGCCATATAGAATTTTGAGATGAGTTAGTAAGGTTTCTTATGAGTTGAAGTTCCCTAAGAAGATGAGTATTGTTCATTCGGTCTTTCATGTGTACATGTTCAGGAGGTGTGTAGGTGACTCAAGATCCATTGTGCCCATAACTAAAATTTCCACATATCTCAAATTTCATGCATGGTATCAAATGTATGACTTCATATTCATGATCAAGGGGGAACAATTGAGTGAAAAATGGGTAGAACCCCAATTTTAGAGGACCTATAGTGAAAATTTATTTTTGCAAATTTGCAAAATCCAAAGAGGATCCCTATTGTGGATGAGACACGCTAGGGGCGCGGATCAGTGTTACTTTGTTCCCAATTTTCAGTTTCAACCTAAGGCCTTGGGGGCTTTGGCTTATGCCTTCCTATGCCTAAAAACATCCATAAATTAGCATTTTTCAACTCCATATCACTCAAGACACTCTCAAAACCCTCTCTAATACTTGGCCAAATATTTCATCAAAATTCAAGTATAGCAAACTAGTTCCAGATCTCAAGAACTTCCTTCAAGCTTCATGTTCTCATTCAAATTTTCATCAAGTAAATCCCCAAGTTTGAGGTATGTGAGTATCAACCATTGGGTCCTTTCACCCATAATGCCAAACCTTCCTTTTATGAAAGATTACATGTTTTCAAGTTGTATTAGTTATAAGTATTACTTATTATGAATTATGATTACAAATCATTTAGGGGTTTTATGAAATGTTGATTAGAAACACATGTCTACCTATTTCAAGCTTATACTATGAGATAGTTTGTCTATTGTGACTACGCATGTTTTGGGCTATGAAACTATGATCTATTATGAGATTTGATGATGGAATTTAAGGTATCTTACATGAGGGTTTTACTATATGTTGCTATATTGATTTAACTTGAGTTGTCTCACATGATTTCACTCTTGAATTGCATGATTTTAGACTAGCATTACATACCTGCCAAGTGTTTAATAGAAATATCTTATTAAGGATTCTTGAGTTATTGATGATCTATTGCATAACTTATGAGTCAAGTGACGTTATGATGATTAAGAGAATGTATGTATGTGTTAGATTCATGAAAAGTATCTATGATGATGCAAGTAGTCAAATACCTTATTGAGGGGGTGACATGCTGTAATCACCTTACAAGGGGGTAATATGCCTTGGACTCCAAGTAAAGGTAGGTGCTTGGTCTATGATGGATATAGACTCTTCCTAGACATTAATATATATAATCAAGCTATATGTTTTAAAAGCATATTTCACTTCAAGCATTAATCATGCATGCCATGTTGTTATTATACTTATCCATTGCTTATTATTATGCATTTTGACTATGTTGCCTATCTCTTATTGTATTGCATCCTACATACTTAGTACATTCAAATGTACTAACGCATACAAAATCATGTAGGAACTAAAGCCCCTCACTATTATCCTCCACATGGATAGTTTTGGCATCTTGAAAATAAGCATTTATTGAGTCCTCATATTTGGGGACACTAGGTATGCTACGCTTGCTTTATTTACTTTTTATGCTAAACTCTTGCCACTTTGAGGGTGAGGTAGAAAATGTCTTGGCACCTGGTCAAATCTATGTTTGGAGGTATTGTTGGAACAAATGATATATTTATGTTTTGAGCTTTGACTCTTCTATGTTTTATGCTATCAAAGACTTCCCTTAGTCTCTTTTTCCCTTGTTTATATTCTTTTTGTAGTTTACCTTACTTTCATGATAAAGGATGTGTAATTGATATACTAAGAGGCTTGTTTGGGTCCCTTCAGGTCCCCATTTGCCGTGTCACGTTTAGACCGTAGGCTTGGATCATGACAATATCGTGCCTTAGTTGTAAGGTAAGGCATTTTCTCCCTATAAATGCTATTTGCTATTCTAGATCATGTTATTTCAAAGAAAAAGACCAAGGAGAGACCGTGCACCCACGAGACAACTGGCCTATCCTGTTCGTCAAGCTCCTTAAGGTGGAGGGTCTACCGAAATTGAGTTTTGAAATGCCATAACTATGTTGGTCAATGCAATAACCAACCAATTGAATCAAGGGGATCAAGCTCCTAATGCTCATACTTTGGCCTCAAGAGTGAGGGACATTACTAGGATGACCCCCCCGGAGTTCCATAGGTCCAAAGTGGAGAAAGATCCCTAAGAGTTCATCGATAAGGGAATATAAGGTGCTATCTATTATGGGGGTGAGTTCAAACAAAAAGGCAGAACTAGAGCCTATAAACTAAAAGATATGGCTCAAATTTGGTTTGTGCAGTGGAAGGTAGAGTGGAGAAATCAAGATGCTATTCCTCAAGGAGAGTTCGAGGCCGCCTTACTCAACCGGTTCTTCCTTATCGAGTTGAGAGAGGCTACAATGATGGAATTTATGAATCTCAAGCAAGAGTCCATTACTGTGAGGGAATATGCAATAAAATTGAATAAGCTCTCCAAGTATGCTCCTCAATTGGTTGCCGAACCTAGATCAAGGATGAACAAGTTTATATCGGGGGTGTTTGACTTGGTAAATGAAGAGTGTTGTACCATGATACTTGAAAGTGATATGGACTTGTATCGACTCATGACTTATGCCAAAAAACTTGAAGGGGAGAAGCTTAGGAAGAAGGAAGTGAGGAGTCCAATAGGTCTGGATTTGATAGTGGCTTCCAAGTTCAATTTCCATCCAATGCACCAAATAAGAGATTGGATATTAACGGGGTGTCTAACCCTAGGTGTCAAAAGTGTGGGAGGAAACATGGTGGTCCATGATCTAGGAAAATCAATGCTTGTTATGGTTGTGCTGAAGAGGGTCACAAGCTAGTCGATTGTCCATATGCTCAAAAAAGGGGTAAAGGTGGTCAAAGAGCCCAAGAAGGCCAACAAGAGAGTGTTCCACAACATAATCAAGTTCTATGGTCTTCATGGGAGGCAAGGAGAAGATGAGGTGTCCGATGTTGTTACTGATATGTAAAAGGTTTTTGATTTTGATGTGCATGCTTTGATAGGTCTGTGAGCCACTATTTCTATCAGTATACCATTTGTTGCTAGTAATTTCATGTGTATGCAGAATTATTATGTAAACCTCTTAGGTGTCTAGCCCTTTGGTGAGTCTGTTGTTGTTAGAAAGGTCTATAGGGGTTGTCCCATGTCCTTATTGCATAAAGTCTTGTCTTGTGATTTTTTTGAACTTGGCATAGTGGGTTTGGAGGTGTTGGGATGGTTTATTGACATGCATATTATGCTTCCAATGAGTGTAGAACGCATACCTCTTTGAGTGGTTAGCTATTCAAGGTTCTTTGGAGGAATCAATACGCTGAAAGCGCCATTTGGGGAGCCAGAGTGGGCATGAAGAAGCGATATCCATACCTCTATCATTCTATTCAAGCTTAAGATAGCAAAACAAAGCCTCTTCTATGATTTTAAGTCTTAAATTTTATCCCTCATGTCATTTGCATGCATTCATGTTTAGGTTGACAAGTTATGGTGATTTTGACATTCAAGTTAAGGTTTTTGAAAATGATGTCTAAATGCATTTGTTGCATCCATGTCAGGCTGAAATCTCAATGATTACTTCTCTTATGTACATTTTTTGGTATTCGGGGATGAATGTTCCCAAGGGGGAGATATTAAAACACCCCAAAAATGTGCCTTGGGTATGCCCATTATTGTAATTTTTATATATCTCAAAATTTGTGCGTGATATCTAAAATCTGACTTCATATTCCTGATCAAGGGGATAAATTGAGTGGAAAATTGGTATAACCCTAACTTTAGAGGACCTGTAGAGAAAAAATTATTTTCACAAATTTGCGAAATTCAGAGAGGATTCTCTCCCCGGCCACGACGCGCCGAGGGCGCGAATCAGTGCTATTTTGTTACTAGTTTTTCAGTTTCAGTCTAAGGCCTTTGGGTCTTAGGCCTATGCCATCCGATACATAAAAACACCGATACTTAGTCATTTTTCAACTCCGTATCACTCAAGACACTCTCCAAACCCTCTCTAACACTTAGCAAATATTTCATCTAAATTCAAGTGTACGAAGATAATTTCAAGTCCCAAGAACTTCATTCAAGCTTTGAGTTCTCATTAAGATCTTTATCAAGAAAATTCCCAAGTTTGAGGTATGTGGGTTTCAACCATTGGGTCCTTTCACCCATTGTTCCAACCCTCCTTTTATGAAAGATCGCATGTTTTCAAGTTGTATTAATTATGGGTATTATTTATTATGAATTATGATTACAAATTATGTTGGGATTTTATGAAATGTTGATTGGAAACACATGTCTACCTATTTTAAGCTTTTACTATTAGATGGTTTATCTATTGTGACTATGTATGTTTTGGACTATGAAATTATAATCTATTATGAGATTTGATGATGGAATTAATGATATCTTACATGAGGGTTTTACTAAATGTTGGTGGGTTAATTTACCTTGAGTTTTCTCACATGAATTTGCTCTTGAATTGCATGATTTTGAAATAGCATTACACACGCCAAGTGTTTGACAAAATATCTTCTTAAGGATTCTTAAATTTTTGATGATCTATTGCATAAGTCAAGTGATTTTATGATGATTAAGGGAATGTATGTATGTATTGGATTCATTGAATATATCTATGATGTTGCAAGTAGTCAATCACCTTGGGAAGAGGGGACATGCCTCAATCACCTTGTTGAGGTGTGACATGCCTGAATCAGTGGTTGATATGCCTCAATCACCTTGTTTAGGGGTTGACATGCTTCAGTCACCTTGTTGAGGGGGTGACATGCCTCAATAACCTTACAAAGGAGTCACATGCCTTGGATTCCAAGTAAAAGTAGTTGTTTGGTCTATGATGGATATGGTCTCTTCCTACACACATAATCTATATGTTCAAGCTAGATATTTTACAAGCATGTTTTACTTCAAACTTTGATCATGAATGCCATGTTGTTATTTGAAACAACCCTAAAAAGTGCTCTAAAATTTGCCTTGGAAATGCCCATAATTGTAATTTCCATACATCTCAAAATTCATATGTTTTATCAAAAGTCCGACTTTATATTCTTGTTCTAGGGAAAAAATTGAGTGGGCAACGGGTGTAACCCAAATTTTAGAATAGTCGTAGAAAAATTTGATTTCTATAAATTTTATACTTCCAGTAGCTATACATGATAGCAACGTGACTTAGACCTGTCGTGGAGCTGTATAAATTTGTCTTGTGCATTGGTGATGATGTTCACACTCTAATAAAAAGCATAATATCAGCAATTAACCTAATCATAGGTTAGGGTCAAATTCAAAGGAAATACAAGGCTTGACTATGAGAAGTCACTATCAATCATTTCAAGTATCCATAACTAAAATCTCTAAATAGGGTGGGGGTGGGGGTTGTGATTCATGAACAAAGTAAAATAAACACTATATTGCAATGCGGGAGAATTCTCAATTTTAGGGACAACTTGGGAATTGTATTCCCTATGGTTTGTCGACTCAATTACCTTAGGTAACATAACTACAATTGGAGATTCGCATGCAGGATGATAACTTCAGTTCTTCCATCCCTCTTGTGAAGGTCAAGGTCGAATTTCAGCATGGCACTTGGTTGGCTACCATGGCGTGCCAACTAACTGTTACCTATTGTCCCAATCAACCTTCCCTGAATAATGTTTGGTTGATTAGATGAGAACACATCAAATAGGATCCTGTCATCTACTTCCATTTTCCAATTCATCACTACCTTGGTCGGGATTGTGATAGTAGGCGAGATTTGGTATTGGCCACCACTAAACAATAATCGTAATGAAGGAAAATAGATAATACATGCAAAACCCCAATCATAGAATTGCAATAAACCTAGGTCATCTCAAGTCAACTACCCATGATTCCCACAACCCCAAGTTGTGGCTGCATAGCTACTCATGGCTACGACAAAACTAATAAGAATGCAAATACAAAACATAGTTGGAATAGAAAAGAATAATGATTTTGATTTTACCCAAAGCAATCAAGAATAAGACATCACCAATAACAAAACAAAAGCTTGACAGATTGACAATGAGTAAAAGGCAAGATTTGCAATCCCCAAAAGTGGTTTTCCAAGAAAAAATGATAAACTAAGCTAAAACCCTAAAATATTCTTGAGAGAATATTCTAAGGAACTTTCAATATCTCCCAAAAAATCTCAGCTCTGTCTCTCCCAAAAAAAACCTAAGTTGAAGTATATATAGTAGTTACAAATAAACCTAAAAGTTCCATAGAAAAGATAGCTGGCAGTTGGTACACCTCACAGATACTACTCGTAAGGTGACCTATGAGCCATAATTGGGGTCTCGTATTAGGTTCTTAGCATCTTAGACTCAAGTAGTATGACCCACTAGTATAAGTCATTGCTTGGGCTACTACTCCTTTGCTCCTCTCGTAGTCCAGTCCTTCATTTTTTTGGTTCAAAGTTTTGATAGTTATCAAAGACTTCCCTTAGTTTCTTTATCCTTATTTAAATCTCTTGTTGTTGCTATTTTGCTTCCACGACTAAGTATGTATGATTGATATGCTAGGAGTTTTGCTTGGGGTTCCTTTGAGTTTCCTATTCATCGTGTCACATCTAGGCCTTAGGCTTGGGTCGTGACAGTGCCTTTGGAGGTAGTAGGCGTTTAGGAAAACTTGACATATGAAGAGGTCCCGATTGAGATATTAGATAGGCAAGTGAAGAGATTGAAGAACAAGGATGTAACCTATTGTTAAAGTCCTTTAAAGGAATAAACATGTTGAAAGTTCTACTTCAGAAGCAGAAGTGGATATGAAGAAACAATATCCTTATCTTCTATATTGTACTTAAGCATAAGGTAAAAAGTTAATCATGTTTAAGGGGTTAAATCTTGTATTTCATCCCTTTATGTCATGTTGCATGCATACTTACTCATGGTAAAATGTCTTGATGATATTCGATACATAAGTTTGAAATTTCATGAAATTGGCATTCATATTGCATTAAAGCATTTATATTGGGCTGAAAGTTATTTTGTGACTCTTTTCAGGTGTGATTCCATCATATTCGGGGAAGAATGTTCTCAAGGAAGAGATATTGTAACACCTCCAAGTGCCTTAGGATACCTTTCTAATAGATGCCTTGCGTAATGCATCATCAGTGTTATTTTTGGTAAATTTGAAGCCAGATTCTTGAGCAAGAGGCAAAATTGTATATAAAAATGGTTTAGTTTGATTTTTAGGTCAACTATATCAAAGAATAATTTTTTGCAACTATTTGCAATTCCTAGAGGCATCTGTAACCTCTCTGGATCATAAAGATGGTTCATTTTAGTGTAAAAATGATCAGGACTCAATCTCAGGCCAAATAGGGAGAAAATTGAACTTCACACAAAAATTACCTATGTCGGAACAAGTCCCCATCGCACCTTGGTTTCACCCTAGTACAAACTTTTTAGAAAATTTCCAGATTTAAGCAAGAGTAATTAGGACAAACCCCTAAATCCTTATTGATGGGAATTCATGGAATATCTCTCATTTTTGGACCTATTAACTCACCAAAACTCCAAAAATTCCATCTAAACCCTCCAAAACTTCCCTTCAAAATTCTCCTAAATTTCTAACGTTTAAGGACTCCTCCATCAAAGGTCATGCTTCAAGGTTATTCCCAAGATTTGTCAATTCATTTATATCTTTCTCAATACCCTTAAGGTATGTAGCTTTTTTCATCCATAGGTCCTTCTACTCATGGAGTCCAAAATCATTTTCAACTCAATCCTTTAAATCTCAATGTTGATTTCACAGTAGGTACTTTCTATTCCTCTTATTATGCATGATTTATGTTGAAAATTGTCAATTATTGATTTCAAATGCATGAACTCCTTTCAAAGGTTCTTATAATGAAATACTTTATGATATTTAAGCTATGTTTGTTATGATACTATGAAATGCTATGAAATTTATGGCTTAAGACATGATTTTCATGATGCCCTAACTAGGAGCTTCTCAATAATTATGGTGGATTACTTTACATGATTTCAGGTGATCAAGTTTTACCTTATTCATTCACATTACTCTTGAATTTCATAATTTTGAGTCCTCATGAATAAACCCACCATATTTTGTAAGTAAGATTATATAATGAAGTATCTTATGTTGATGAAATATTTTATTCCAAGTTATGCAAGTCATGAATATTATGAAAGATTAAAGCATATCAAGTATGTTATAAATCCATGTAAATTTTATTAAAATTATACAATATTATAAAGTCCTTTTTGACTCTATGATGCACTCTTTTGTGAAAGGAAAATGCTCACTTGAAGGTGCGATGGTTTTAATGAGCTACTCCTATTATGATATTATGATTTACAAGTTTGTGCATGCTATGATTGTACATAGATTTATACATTATGTGAAGCTAGACTTAACACTGAATGAGACTTATGTTGGGGGCTCTACCTAAGGGGTCTTTATATAAAGTCTTAGTCTCATAGCTTTGTTGTCACCATAGGATTATATATCATCTAATGGATCTATATATAGCTCCAAGTTTATGTTTCAATTATTGAAATAGGTTGGATCCCGTAAGGTTCATGTAAGCTCTCTACAAAATGAGTTGGATCTATAAGGTGAGGTATAGTCTACCTTGGCAAGTAGACTACTCCTTTTTTGGTGTGGAGGCAACATCAAGATTTTACATAGTATCTCACATTGTCTTAAGTGTTATTTAAGGCCTCCTCCCACATATTATGCTATGTTATGAAATTATGCTTTACCGTCCATGCATGTTTTAATAAAGGCATTGATCATTGATTTTGTATTGAACTTGTTGCCTTTGTTTATGATATGTCTAATATGGTTTATGATTTTCTTCTTGCATTGTATCCCACATACTTAGTACATTTAAAGTGTTAATATATCTTGCAGTAATAATTTAAATATATAATGACTAGAGGTCTTTCCTATCCATCTCCTAGTGGCTAGTTTGAGTGTGAAGATCTTTGCTTCTGGTAAGTCTTCTAGTTCAAGGACAACATTCATTTTCTATCTGTCATACTTATGTTAAGACTTTGGTACTTTTGTTATCTAGTTTTGAGGGTGAGCCCAGGACATATCTTTCCTTCCATTTGATCTATGAGTAGTGGTATTGTTAGATGATATATTATGCATGAATCATGCAACACTTATGTATCTATAGATACTTTTCCTTAGTCTCTCTCCCATGTATGTTGTCGCTATTGATGATAATAGCAAAGTGGTGAATTTTCAAAGTCCTTACTTCCCATGAAGTGCATCCCATGTCCCCTTTCCCTTAAATTTGCTTATTATGATTGAATAATGAGAATTCCTTATCCCTTGCCCAATAGAGTGCATCCTAAGACCCTTACTACTATTTATTGATGCTTGAATTATGCTTCTTAACTAAGGATGCGCTTACGTATGCTATAAGGTTTGTTTGTGTCACCTCCAGGTTCCCTATTTGCTATGTCACACCTAGGCCTTAGGCTTGGGTCATGACTATGAATAGGAAGTGACCTTCCTATGTTTCATAAAAACACAACCCGCACCTACATGTGCGGTGATAAGCCTATAGTTTAGATTCATATTGACCATAAAATACTTTAGATATTGTCCTCAATGTGCAACTTTATCTTGAAAACTGATCTAAATGTGTTCTTAATGTTAGAAATAAGGAAAAAAGGTGCAGAAAGAATAAATCATGATAAAACAAGCCAAAAAGAGCAGAAAAAAGCACAAAACGTAGATCAAAGACAACGCTGAACACAATCATCGGTATGCCGAAAAGGCAAAGTGATGTGCTATCAAAACAAAACACATTTGATTCTTAAAACTTAGAATTTTGTGTGTTCCCAATGTTACATTTATGATTTTTATGTAATTTTTGTGTTTGTTATTACAGTAAAAGCAGGTTGGCAATTTTGGGAAAAGTTGTATGTTTTACTGATTTTTTAGGACATAAGAGACCTTCTATGAGTCATGTATAAAATTACGAGTCATAGAGATGGATTCGCAGAGGATTCTAGCAGTGAAGCAAAAGCTGAAGTTCAGCCACACGAGATCCAGTTATGAGTCATAGTTCCATCTAAGGGTCATAAAGGGATGTTTTGCAGAGATTTCTAATGTTCATCAAATTTGGACCAAGTGATGCAAATGTGGACTACGAGAAGTTAATATGAGTCATAAATCAGACTAGACTCATGAAGTTATTTCGTATCAATGAATTACATGATACAGGAGGTTGACCATGAAAGTCCAATTATGGCTCTATGAGTCATAATTATGACCCGTATCATGTGCCGACCAATATTTTTAATTAATTTAGGAACTTATTTGTGAATATTATAAATAGAAAATACTAGGTTATTTAAAAGCATTTTTTGAAGTTTTCAGTGAAGGTATATAGAGAAGCACAGAGAGCAGGAAATTGTAGTAGGAATATTTAGGGTTTATCTTTGGAGACTACATTTTGTAGAAGAGATTCAATTGTCGATTAAATTCAACTTTAAATCTTCTGATTCTCAATACACATTGGATTTCCTTGTTCTTCAATCTTCTTATGTAAGTGATTAACTATGTCTTCTCTATTCATTGTTTCTCTATTTGCCCAAGTTATGAGTAGCTAAACTCACAACTTGGGGTTGTGAAAACCATTATAATTTAACCAAGAAAACCTAGATTATTTGTAATTCTTAGAATGGGTATTTTCATGTATTAATCATTTCTCTTCATTTTGAATGTTTTGTAATGGTGGCTAATATTACAACTTGCCATTACCTTTCTATTTCAAGTGGTAATGAATAGAAAAAGAGAGTGATTAATGCGATTCATGATATATTCTCATCTAATTAACTGAACTTGACAAAAGGAAGGTTGACTGGGACTATGGATAATGGTTAAATTCGACCTTCACTTTGACCAAAGGGTTAGAAGAACCTAAATTACCATCCTACGTGGGATATTCTTGTTGAGAATTGTGATATTATGGAAAGTGGAGTTAGTGAATCATGGGGAACATAATACTCAACTTGCCTTCTGTTATTGCATGTCTTCTAATTTTAGTTAGTCCAACTTAATTTCCTATCGATCATTGCAACCCCCCCCCCCCTTTTAGAGAATTGAGTTAGTTGATTCTTGAATTGATTATTGGTGAATCAAGTTGGAAAATCAAGTATTCCCGATGGGATTCAACCATAAACTTGGTTATGTTTATTACTTTGATGATTGCTTTTACTTCAAAAAGTGGTGTATCTTGAGCGTGATCAAAGAAAAAATGGCATCATCACCAGTGATTCAATTAGTACAACTTGGGAGAAATTTACAAAGTGTTTGAGAAGCATCCCAGACCACAAAATTATTGCTGATGCCTTGGTAGAAATTTTATATTGTGCCCTAAATGAAAATAGTCAAGCTTGTGCCGATACTATAATGAGGGGCATGTTCTTGGATCAACCATTCACAAGAATCACCGAGAGAATAGAGCAAGTGGTCAAAACTAATCATGCATAGGGGAAAAGAGAGATAGCTTCAACAAGGAGCTTATGTGCGGTGAAAGTTAGTTCAGAGCAAGCTAGGATCAATAAGGAGATCAACAACTTGCTTAACTCTACATGAGTATGGATTTGGTGGTTAAGCAAAATCAAGAAAGAGTGTATGCGGTAGTCCACTAGTATCCTAGAGCACATATATATAAAGAGAATTATTATTATGAGGATGCTTGTTTTGTGAGTGATCAAGCTGTCACAACCCAAACTAGGGCCTAGATCTGATATGGCGAATAGGGAACCCAAAGAAATCCCAAACACACCTCTTAGCATATCATACACACATCGTTGGTTGCGGAAGCAAGAATAAACAATAAGAGAAAATAATAAATAAGGAAAATTGAGACTAAGGGAGAGATTTTAGTACTTAAATAACAAAGATAAGTCAAAACTCAAGCATGATACATAACTTGTCCAACAACACCTCTAGACATAGAACTTAGCGGGGGCCAACATGAGCAACTTGGCTCACCCTCATAATCATAAGTTTCAAACATAAGAAGAGTCAATACACACCACAAAACCAGAGAATTATGTCCTCGAAATTGAGGACTCGCCTACTTACTTGTATAGATATTACTAGCCACGCAGAGGAGGATGATGATCAAGTAGAGCTCTAGTTCCTACATGATAACATCATGTAGGTATAGTGTATACACTAGTACATTTGAATGTACTAAGTATGTAGGATGCAAGCAACAAAAGAATGGCAAAATAGTTAAAATGCATAATGATAAACAATAGATAGCATAATAGCAATATGGCGTGTATGATCAATGCTTAAGTAATCATGGTTTGCAAATCATTCAAGTTGTATAGATCATAATATACAAGTGTGGGAGGAGACCAAATCGACATAGAATTAGACCAAGCGAGCTACAACTTAGAATCCCGATGATTAACCCTCACCGGTAAAGAAGTGGCCTACTTGCCAAGGTAAACCATACTTCACTTTAAGGGAGCTCGTCCCATTTTGGAGAAGTAACCTTCCTTACGGAAGCCCATCCTATTTTGGAAAGGATTTCATAAATAATTTCACCTTATGGGAGTCCATCCCATTTCGAAAAGAACTTAAGAGAAAGTGCACTAAATGGATCCACAAGTATTTCAAGGTATAACATAGTCCTATGGTGGCACATAGTTTAAGGAAAGAGTGCAAGACTCTGTCCTTCAGTGCTAAGCCTAATCTACAGAATAATTAGAATAATCATAACTTTAATAACTTATTAGAAACACAGAATCATGACACGAGTACCTCTTAAACATCCTTGACCTCTAATGATGAGCCCAACTTCAAAACATAAGAATAGATCATCATCAAACATTACCCTTGCATTAACATCAAAAGTCTCACAAGAGGTATAATCTTTGAAAAAGGGCTTAGCTTCATACTTTCATAATCATAGATAGTCTCATGAATTCATAACATACTTGATAGCCCATATTCATCATGAAGTCATTTGACATGTAAAACATATACATATCTTGAGAGTTTCTTAACTTGGTATTTCATCAAACACTTGGTGGGCACATATGAGGACATGTTCAAATCATGCAAAATTAAAGAGTATAGATCATGAAATAGTGAAATCAATACATCTTAAAATCATGTAAATTAGTGCACCAAGATCATCGTAAAACCCCATCATGGGTAACTTGTAAATCATGTCAAAACTTCATAATAGTTCATAGATTTCATAGCTTGAATCATACATAGTCTCAATAGACAAATATCACTTTATTGTATAAGCTCAAAATGGATTTTTATATGTAATCAACAATATTTGAAAAAATCCGAACATATTTCATGTTCATATTTCGTAATAATAGATCCTCATAAAAAATACAACTTGAAATCATTCAATTTTCATAAAAAGGAATGTTGGGCTTCGTGGGAGAAAGGAACCCATAAATGAAACCCACTTACCTTAGACCTTGAAATTTCTTGAAATTGAGTTGAGAAATACTTGAAGCTTGGAATGGGGTCTTGAAATCCACAACTTGTTCTTGAGTTTCCTTGAATTCTTATTGGGGTTTGGTAGAGGCTCTTGGGAGAATTTGAGACTGTATTCCAATTAGGAGGAGTGAATTTAATCTTTAGGAGTAGGGTTTTTAGGAAGTGTTAAGATAGCATAGAAATCTCCAAAATACGAATAGAAATAATTAAATTTACAAAATGCCATTAATGAAACAGAATTTGGCAAAAATTCGTATATACCCCTACATAGATGAGTTTTACAAAAATGGTCTTAACTTCTTCATCCGAACTCTAAATAAGGTGAAACTAAGTGCTTTGGAAAGCTAATTCAAAGAGCTTTAATTTAGTATGTCATATATCACCCAATTCTTTGTGTTCTAAGAGATATGCCCCTTCAAAATTGAACCTCCAATCGGTACTTATGCAAAACTTAACCAATGGAAATTCCTTTGAACTTTGCTTGATGTAGGGGACCAATGATGGTCTTTAACGACATGAATAATCTTGAATTAGATATTAATGAGTGATTAAAGCTTGAGTGAATTTCGTATAACCCAGAATGAGTTTAGGACAATTGAATTTAGGTGCAATATTTGGCTAAGTGTTAGAGAGGGTTTTGGGAAATGTCTTGAATGATATGGGATTGAAAATGACTAAGTATAGGTATTTTTATGTAGGGTAGACATAGGACAAGACCCAAAGGCCTTGGACCAAAACAAGAAAACTGGCCAAAAATTACATTTCTCCACGTCGCGCCTGGGGCGCGCTTGGTCACTGGAATTTGCAAACTTTGAAATTTTGAATTTTGCTACGATTGCTCTATAATTGGGGTTAGACCCACTTCTCACTCGAATTTGCCTCTTGAATAAGTATATAAAGTCAAATTTTTGATATCATGCACAAATTTTGAGATATATAGAAATTATGATTATGAGTATTTCCGAGGCACATTTTCGAGCACTTTTTGGGGTAGTTTAAATATCTCCCATTTGAGAATATTTATTCCCCAATGTCAAAGAAACATACATAAGAAGAGTAATCATGAAGAAATCAGCCCTGACAAGAATTCAACAATACATTTAAAACACCATTTTTAAAATCTCAATATAAGTGTTAAAATCATCATGAACTTGTCAACATAAACATGAATGCATGCAAATGACATAGGGCTAAAACATAAGATTTTGAGATTATAAGAAGTACTTGATTTGTTATACAACTTTAATAGAGTGAAACAGGTACGGATATTGCTTTTCCATGCCCGCTCCAGCTCCCCGAGAGAAACGTTTGACTTGACAATCCTTATTAATCAACTTTTTCACCCTTCCTTCTAATGCCTCCACCGAGACCTTCTACTAATCCAACTTATTCTCCAAAATACTCACAACCTCAAGGAGTTCTAAAGCATTAGAGTCACCAACACATCCCCTCAACCTAGAAGCATAAAGAACTAGATGAATCATATCCATATCCATAGGCAATTCCCATTCTAATACAACCTCACAAATCCTACTCAATACTCTATAAGGACTCGCAAACCACAAACTCAACTCCATTTCTTGCCAAACCAGACCACAACCCTTCATGGGTGGGACTTCAAAGTGAACTCAATCATCAACATAAGCACACACAACCTACCTTAGTATCTAATGACACTATCTCTCCCTTGGGAGAAACCCCCCACTACACAACAATTGCCAACCTCTTCCAAACTAACTCACAATCTAGCCAACCTATGGACCTCGCTAATCAGCTCTTTGCACGATAACCATATGCTATGCTACCCATAGATAGCCTACTTAAAGCATCCGCCAAAATATTAGCCTTACCAGGATGATAATGTACTCTCATATCATAATCCTTAAGGAGATCTAACCACCTTCTTGTTACCCACAATTCACACTCTTCATAATTAGTAAATAACCTCTCATTTCGCAAGACTTAAACACTACCCCCAAATGATTCACAAGCTCTAAATAAGTCAGTGCTCCATCACTAGAGACCACCACAATTATACCGATGTAGGGTTTTAAGACAATATTCATGAAACCCATAAACATAACAGGTGTATTAGTCAATGAACCAACCACACCATGACTCAAAATGCTCACTCCTAGTCCGAAAAGACACTTGGGGATAAAACTCGAACTAAAGATCAATCTTAGAAAGTGACTAGCCCATTGTAGTTGACCAAATAGATTGTCTATCCTTAACCATCATATTAAAACCTTACGTGTCGTACACTAATTGGAAGCATGATATGCATGTAGCCAAACAACCCAAGACCTTCAACCCATCAAGTTAAGTTCAAACAAGATCATAAGACAATACTCTATGTAGTAAGTACATAGGGCAACCCTTATAGACCTTTCTAGCAACAATAGACTCACATGACTATTCGGTACACTCATGAATCTTACTAGCAACAAAGAAGTAATGAAAGAAATAGTGATCCCCAAAACAATCAAAGCTTACACATCAAATCAAAAACCTTTAACATACCGGTAACAACATCTGGTGTCCTCCTTGCCTTAGGTATGATCTAGCATAGCAAGAATAATCTTTCAGGGAAAAACCTAACCTTAACTCCTACAACATGACATAGGGTAAGAAGAAGAGAAATATTTCCTAAAATGCCTCACAGCCTCTTATTCATAGTCGTAGTACACTTTACAACCACGAATAAGACTCTAATCGATGTTATGCGTTAGACTCCAATAACAATTAACAACCTAGTGCTCTGATACCAAATTTGTCATGATCCAAACTAGAGCCTATATATGACATAATGGATGAGGAACCTAAAAGAACCCCAAACAAGTCACTTAGCATATCATACACACATCCTTGGTCGCAGAGCAAGAATAAACAACAAGAGAAAATATAAACAACAGAAAAAAGGACTAAGGGAGAGAGTTTAGTACTTAAATAACAAAGATGATTCAAAACTCAAGCATGACACAAAGCTTGTCTAACAGTACCTCTAGACATAGAACTTAGCTATGGACAAGACAAGCAATCAGTCTCACCCTCATAGTAATAAGTTTCCAACATAAGAAGAGTCAATATATAGCTTAAATCAAGAGAATTATGTCTTCAAAATTAAAGACTCACCAACTTGTTTGAATAGATATTACTAGCCATGCGGACAAGGATGATGATCAAGTACAGCTCTGGTTCCTATATGGTAATATCATATAAGCATAGAGTATATGTCAGTATGTTTAAATGTACCAAGTATGTAAGATACAATACAACAAGACATAGGCAACATAGTCAATATACATAATGATTAGCAATATGGCATGTATGATTAATTTTTAAGTAAATCATGCTTTGAAAATCATTCAATTTGTATAGATCATAATAAATAAGTGTGGGAAGAGACCTAAACTGACATAGAATAAGACCAAGTGAGCTAGAACTTAAAATCCTGATGATTACCTCTAACTAGTAAAGAGGTGGTCAACTTGTCAAGATAAATCATACTTCACCTAGTGGAAGCCTATACTATTTTGGATAGGTAACCTTCCTTATGGGAGCTTGTCCCATTTCAAAAAAGATGTCATAAGTAATTTCACCTTACAAGATCTTGTCGCATTTCAGAACGGATTTCATAAGTAATTTTACCTTATGAGAGCCTGACCTATTTCGGAAAGAACTTCAAGAGAAAGTGCATTAAATGGATCCACTTGTATTGCAAGGGTATGACTTAGTCCTATGGTATTCAAGGAAAGAGAGCAAGCCCTCCATCCATCAGTGCTAAGCCTAATCCCATGGAATAATCATAATTGTAATAACTTATGAGAAATATAGAATCATGACACAAGTAGCTCTTAAACATCTTTGACCTCTGATGGTGAGCCTAACTTCAAAACATAATAATAGATCATCATCAAACATTACTGTTGCATTAACATCAAAAGACTCACAAGAGGTATAATATTTGAAAAAAGTCTTAGCTTCACACTTGCATAATCATAGATAATTTCATTAATTCATAACATACTTGGTAGCCTATATTCATCATCAAGTCAGTTGACCTATAAAACATTTACATATCTTGAGAATTTCTAAACTTGGTATCATCAAACACTTGGTGGTCACATATGAGGATATGTTCAAATCATGAAAATGCAAAAGTATAGATAATGAAATAGTGAAATCAATGCATCTTAAGATCATGTAAATCAGCCCACCAATGTCATGGTAAAACCCAGAACATTGGTGACCTGTAAATCATATCAAAACTTCACAATATTTCATAGATTTCATAGCTTGAATCATGTATAGTCTCAATAGACAAAGATCACTTCATGGTATAAGCTCAACAAAGATATTTATGCGTAATCAACAATATTTGACAAAACTTCAACATATTTCATGCTCATATTTTATAAAAATAGGTACCCATAAGAAATACAACTTGAAATCATGCAATTTTTATAAAAAAAAAGAAGGTTGGACTTCATGGGTGAATGGAACTCATGAATGAAACTCACATATCTTAAACCTTGAATTTCTTGGAATTGAGTTGAGAAAGACTTGAAGCTTGGAATGGGGTCTTGAAATCCATAACTTATTCTTGAGTTTTCTTGAATTCTTAGTGGGATTTGGTAGAGTCTCTTGAGAGAATGTAAGAGTGTATTCCAATTGGGAGGAGTGAATTTGATCTTTAGGAGTGGGGTTTAGGTCTTTAGGAAGTGTTAACATAGCACAGAAATCCCCAAAAGACCAATATAAATAACTAAATTTATGAAATGCCATTAATGAAATGAAATTTGGAAATCTTAGATCAATACACTATGTATGGATGATAGGATTATTCGTTTAATTTATTCCTTATACCTAAAATCCTATTTCTTAATTTTAATTAATTTGAAATCCACCCAAAATAGGATTTTTAAAAAATAGGATTTGTTTATTTTCTATATATATATATATATATATATATATATAATTATGTAATATATAATGTCATTTTCCCCTCCCCTTTTGATGAGAGATATGAACAAGAAGCTTCAGAAAAAGTAGTATTTTTTGAATTATATGAAGCCAGAAAGCAAACAGCGAATCCATGGGTATTTGAACCCGAACATCCAGGAAAAAGTAAGCAATGTTTACTTTAAGTATCATTCACTCATGTCATATTATTATAATACTCTCTTTTGCTTATGATTATGCATTTTGCCAATGTAGCCTATTTATTGTTGCATTGTATCCTACATACTTAGTACATTCAATTGTACTAACGCTACTAGATGCCTACATGATGTTACCTTCTAGAAACTGAAGCCCCACATGAGCATCCTTTTTCACATTTCCAGTACGATTTCTTTGAAGGCTTGTTGGTAGGTCATCCATTTTAAGGACAATGTTTTAATTTTATGCTATTTATTAAGACTCTTTCTTTACTTTATTCTATGCTTTTAAGTATGAGATAGAGCCCGGTTGCTTGTCTTGGTCCCCGCTAAGTTCTCTATTTAGAGGTGTTGTTGGACAAGTTATGTAATTATGCTATGAGCCTTAATTCTCTTATTCTTGATATTTATGTTATGAAAGGATTTCATTTATCCCCTTTGCCCTTATTCCTAATCTTTTGATGTAGTTTAATTACTTCCACGACCAAGGATGTGTAATGATAGGTAAGAGGCTTGTTTAGGGTTCTCATTTGTTGTGCAATATCTAGGCCCTAGATTTGAGTCATGACAAACTTGGTATCAAAGCCCTAAGTTATTAATGGTCCTCGGAATCCGGCGCACTGCATTGATTAGAGTCTTATTCATGGTTGTGTTGTGCACCACAACTATGAGTAAGAGGCTATGAGATGTTTTAGGTATTATTTCCCTTTTTCATACTCTATGTCATGCTATAGAAGTTAAGGCAACGTTTTATCCCCTTAACGATTATTCTTTGCTATGCTAGATCATGCCTAATATAAGAGGATGAAGAACCCACACACCTGAGGAACAATCATCTCATGGTGAGCTCCGGGATGCTCTCACTTTGCTAGCTCAAATTGTGGCTAATTAAGCCAACTAAAGGGCCCAAGCCCCTCATGCTCCTACTCTGGCATCTCGAGTGAGGGACTTCATGAGTATGAACCCACCAAAGTTAGGTCCAAAGTGGATGAGGACCCTTAAGAATTCATTGATAAGGTTTATAAAATATTAGCTATTATGGGTGTTAGATTAAAAGAGAAGGCAGAGTTGGCGGCTTACAACTCAAAAGGTTAGCACAAATATGGTTTAATTAATGGAAGAAGGAGAAGGGGAACAACAATGTGTTCTATGGGAGGAGTTTAAGGCAGTTTTTCTTAATCGATTCTTCCCTCTTGAGCTTGGGGAGGCAAAAATAGGGGAGTTCATGAATTTGAAGCAAGGATCTATGAGTGTGATGGAGTAAGCCCTCAAGTTCAACCAACTCTCAAAATATGCTTCACACTTGGTTGCCGACCGAAGGTCTAGAATGTACAAGTTCCTGATGGGTGTATCCAACTTGGTAAGTGAGCAGTGTCAGTTAGCTATGTTGATTAGTGACATCGATTTGCCTAACTTGATGACTTATGCTGAACAAATAGAGGAGGAGAAATTGAGGAAGAGAAGGGGGAATAAGGCCAAAAGGCCCCATCTTGAGGGAAGGTTCCAAAGTCCTAAAGGTGGCCAGTTCCATCAAGGCCAAGGAAAGCTACTAATAGGAGGCTTGTCAATAACTACCGAAGGGTACAAGATAATGGCGATGTGGTGCCAAATACTATGTGTAAAATGCAGAAAGGGTCATGGTGGCCCATGCTTGAGGTATACCGAAGTTTGTTATGGTTGTGGGGAAATGGGGCATAAGATGACGGATTGCCCTCATAATCACAATAAGGGTAAGGATGTTCATCCACAAAGCCGAGGTACAAATGCGATTCCTTTTGGGAGAGGTGGTCAACAGGGTGGTGCCCCAAGACACAATTGATTCTATGCACTCCCAAGGGGGACAAGGGGTTGGAGAGGTTCCCAATGTCATCACTGGTATGTTAAAAGTCTTTGATTTTGATGTGTATGTCTTGATTATTTCGGTTGCCACTCTTTCTTTTGTTACTCCCTTTCTTGCAAAAAATTTTCACGTTGAACCGGAGTTATTGTGTGAGTCTTATGAGGTGTCTACCCCTATTGGTGCATCTATTGTTTCTAGAAAGGTTTACAGAAATTATCCCATTTGCATTTTGCATAACATATTGCCTTGTGACTTGTTAAGTTGGAAATGGTAGATTTTGATATTATACTTTTGATGGATTAGTTGCATGCATATCTGCATCTATTGATTGTAGAACCCATAGGGTCAAATACTAATTCCCAAATGAACCCTTTCTTGAGTAGGAGAGTCATGAAGTGGTGGTCAGGGGTAGATTTATCTATTGCATTAAAGCTAGTAAGTTGATCTCTAAGGGGTGTCTCTATCATATTGTGAGGGTTAGGGATGTTGATTCCAAAATCCTTCCTATAGAGTCAGTTCCAGTAGTAATTGAATTCCTAGATGACTTTTCCAATGGCCTTTATGGCACTCCACCCATAAGAGAAACAGAATTTGGCATAAAACCTCCTTCCCGATACTCAACCCATTTCTATTCCCTCTGACGTATGGCCTTGGCAGAGTTAAAGTAGTTAAAGGAGCAATCGAGGGACTTGTTAGAAAAGGGTTTTATTAGGCCTAGCCAATCACCTTGGGTGCATCGGTTTGTCTGACAAGAAGAAGGATGGGTATCTTAGAATGTGCATTGACTACCGGAAACTTAATAGGGTTACCATCAAGAATAAGTATCATCTATCAAGGATTGATGATTTGTTTGTCCAAGTTCAAGGGGCTAGTCACTTCTCTAAGATTGATCTTAGGTCCGGGTACCATCAAGTGAATGTGAGAGAGTGTGGCATTCCCAAGACAGCCTTTTGGACTAGCTATAGGCATTATAAATTTATGTTTATGTCTTTAGGGTTGACCAATGCACCTACCATCTTAATGGATCTTATGAATAGGATCTGTAAATCCTACCTCAATTTGTTTGCTGTGGTATTCATTAATGATATTTTGATCTTTTCTCATAGTGAATAAGAGCATCAGAGTAATTTTATGGTAGTGCTACAAAGATTGAGGGAAGAGAAGTTGTATCTAAGTGTGAGAAGTGTGAATTTTGGTTAAAAGAGGTTGCCCTTCTAGGTCATGTAGTATCGAGCAATGGTATCAAGATGGATCCTAAAAACAAGGAGGTGATTAGAAATTAGCCTAAACTATTAACCCTATCGAATATTAGGAGCTTTTTAGGCTTAGCGGGTTACTACCAAAGATTTGTGTAGGTTCTCCTCTATTGCTTCTCCTATGACTAACTAGACCTAAAAGAAGGCTATATTTGAGTGGCCCAATGAGTGTGAAATTAGCTTCCAAGTATTAAAGGATAATCTTGTCTCCGCTCCCATATTATCTCTACTGGAAGGGCTAGAAGGGTTTGTGGTGTATTGTGATGCTTCATGGGTTTGTTTAGGTTGTGTCCTAATGCAAAATTATAAGGTTATATCCTATGCTTTCAGACAACTCAAAGTGCATGAAAAGAATTATCTTACTCATGATCTTGAATTGGTCATCGTGGTTTTTGCTTTGGAAATTTGGCATCATTATTTTTATTGGGTGTATATTGATGTGTTCACTGATCATAAGAGTCTCTAATATGTGTTCACTCAAAAAGATCTTAACTTGATACAAAGAAGGTGGTTAGAACTTCTTAAGAATTATGATATTTGTGTGCATTATCGTCCCAGTAAGGTTGATGTGGTGGCAGATGCTTTGAGTGGGGTATCTATGGGTAACCTATCTCATGTTGTTGGTGGGTGCAAGGAGGTGGCTACAAAGGTCGATCGGTTGGCTAGATTGGGGGCTAGGTTGGAAGAGGTTGATAATGGTGGTATTGCAATTGTTGATGGTTCAAAGTATTCCTTAGTTGATGACGCAAAAGCAAAGAAAGATCTTGATCCCTCCTTATTAGAATTGAAGGCCTTGGTAAAAGAGGGCAAGGTGGAGGTTTTCTCCTAAGGGGGAGACGGTGCCCTTAGGTATTAAGGTAGGTTATTTGTACCTTATGTGAATGACTTGAGAAAGAGGATTCTTGATGAGGCTCATAATTCTTCCTATTTTATTCACCCCAGTTCTAAAAAATGTATAGAGATTTCAGAGATGTGTTTTGGTGGGGAGGCATGAAGAAAGACGTTGCCAAATTTATATCTGTTTGTCATAGTTGCCAATAAGTCAAAGCACTAAAGGCCGGGTGGCGTAACCCAAGACATAGAGATTTCTACTTGGAAGTGGGAGGAAATTCACATTGATTTTGTGGTTGGGTTTCCTAAGACTATAGTTTTGATTTTATTTGGGTTTTGGTTGATAGCATGACAAAGTCAGGTCATTTATTACAGGTTAAGACCACTTATGCGGCCAAAGACTATGCTAAATTTTACATTCATGAGTTGGTGAGATTATATGGGGTGCCCTTATCTATCATATCAGATCATAGTACTCAATTCACTTCATATTTTTGGAGGTCCTTCTAAAGATATCTTCAAACCAAGGTAAAGTTTAGTATGGCCTTTCACCCTCAAACAAATGGCCAAGCCAAAAGAACTATCCAAACTCATAAGGATATGCTTAGGGCTTGTATTTTGGTGTTTAAGGATAGTTGGGATTATCATCTTCCATTGATTGAGTTTGCTTATAATAGTAGCTATTGAGGACCTCTATGGTAGACATTGTCGATCACCGGTTGGGTGGTTTAAAGTGGATGAAATGGCTTTTTTGGGTTCGAATCTAGTTATAGAGGCTATGTAGAAGGTGAGGTTGATTAGACAAAGGTTGAAAATATCCCAAAGTCGTCAAAAGTCCTATGCTGATGTGAGGAGAAAGGATCTTGGATTCAAAGTTGGTGATTGGATCTATTTTAAGGTGTCACCCATGAAGGGCGTGCTTCATTTTGATAAGAAGGGTAAACTATGTATAAGATTTGTGCGTCCTTATAGGGTGATAAGTAGGATTGGTAAGGTGGCCTATGAGTTGGAGTTTCCTAGTGAAATTGATTTGGTTCATCCGATTTTCCATGTACCTGTGTTAAGGTAATGTATGGATAATCCAAATGCTATTTTCCCATTGAATGTCGTGGGTGTTGATGAAGACAACTTCACTTATGAAGAGGTTCTACTAGAGATCTTGGATAGACAAGTGAAGAGGTTGAGGAACAAGGATGTTGCTTCCATTAAGGTTCTTTGGAGGAATCAATAAGTGAAGAGTGCTACATGAGAGGCAAAAGCGGACATGCAAAAGCAATATCCTATCTATTCCATTCTACTCAAGCCTAAGGCACTAACTCTGAGTCCCCTATGTCATTTCAAGTATTTTGATTCAGCCTCTATGTTATTTGCATGCATTCATGTTTTATTGACAAGTTCATGGTGATTTTAACACTTATATTGAGATTTTTGAAAATGGTGTTTAAGTGTGTTGTTGCATTCTTATTGGGGCTCATTTCTTCATGATTAATCTTCCTATATATATTTTTTGACATTCGGGGATGAATGTTCCCAAGGGGAGATATTGAAATGACCCTAAAAAGTGCCCAAAAAATGTGTCTTGAAAGTGCTCGAAATTGTAATTTTCATATATCTCCAAATCTGTGCTTGATATCAAAAATTCAACTTCATATTCTTAATCAAGGGGAAAATTGAGTGGGAGATGGATCTAATGCTTATTTTAGAGCAATCATATCAAAATTCAAAATTTTGTAAATTGCAAATTCTAGTGACGATCCGCGCCCCTAGCGCGATGTGGCCAGGGTGTGGATCAGTGTTATTTTTGGCCTGTTATATTTCTATGGTCCAAGGCCTTTTGCGTCTTGGGCCTAAGCCTTCTCATCTATCAAAATACCTATACTTGGTCATATTTCACCTTCATATCATACAAGACATTCCCAAATACTCTCTCAACACTTAGACAAATATTTCACCGTAAATTTCAAGTACCAAAGTCACCTATATCATAAGGATTTCACTCAAGCTTCAAGTCTCTATTTTTTATCTTCATCAAATGATTCTCCAAAGTTAAGGTATGTGAGTTTCATTCATGGATTCCTTTCACCCACGAAGTCCAACCATCCTTTTTACTAAAATTGCATGATTCTAAGTTGATTTACTCATGGGTATTACTTATCATGAATTTCACGACAAACTATGTCGGGGTTTCATGAAATTGTGACTGTTTAAGCATGTTTTGAGCTACGAATCTAAGGTACAATATGTGATTTGATGAGGGTTTTCAATGTATGTTTCTTGAGGGTATTACCTAGTATTGGTGGAAGGTTTTACATTAAATTTTCTTGCATGATTTCACTTTTGTTTTTCATGATCTTACACTATCATTACACACCCGCCAAGTGTTTGATAAAATATCCAATTTTGGATTCTTGAACTATGAATGATCCAATGCAAGACCTATGTTATTATTGACTCTACGATGATGAAATAAAAATATATATGTGTTGCTTTCATGAAAATGTATCTATTGGGATGAAAGTTGACCAATCACCTAGCTCAGGTAGTTGTAGGCCCATGCTACCATGTTGAGGGGTATATACCTCAATCGCCTAGCTCGGGGGCTGCTAGGCTTGTGCTACCATGTTGAGGAGTATATACCTCAATCGCTTAGTTCGGGGGGTTGTAGGCCCGTGCTACCACATTTTGGGGCATATACCTCAATTGTCTCACCAAGGAGGTAGTAGGGCTTAGTTATCTAATGATGGTCACCTTCTTCACATGTAGTATGTTCTATATAAGCATATTGTACTTCAAGTATCATTCATGCATGTCATATTGTTATGATGCTATCTTTTGCTTATGATTATGAAATTTGCCTATGTTGCCTACCTCTTGTTGAATGGCATCCTAAATACTTAGTACATTCAAACATACAAACTATACTCTATGCCTACATGATGTTACCATGTAGGAACCGAAGCCCTACTTCAGCATCCTCCTCCACGTGGCTAGTATGATTCCTTTCAAAGCTAGTTGGTGAGTCCTCCATTTCGAGGATAATGTTTGGATATTATTCTATGTATTAAGACAATTTTGTTCCTTTATTTTATGCTTTTGATTATTAGGGTGAGCCCGATTGCTTGTCTTGGCCCCCGCTAAATTTTATGTATAGAAGTGTTGTTGGACAAGTTATGTAATTATGCTATGAGCCTTGATTCTCTTGTTCTTGATTTTTATGTCATGAGGATTCTCCTTAGCCCCTTTGCCCTTATTTCTAATCTTTTGATGTAGTTTAATTACTTCCGCAACAAATGATGAGTAATATGTAAGAGGCTTGTTTGGGGTCCCTTTGAGTTTTCCATTCGCTGTGTCACGTCTAGGCCTTAGGCTTGGGTCCTAACAAATATAAGACTTGAAATCACATAGGGGACTTGAATTAGTACTGTAGGCTTGAGTAGAATGAAAGAGACAGGTATATTGCTTTTGTATCTCTGCCTCATCTTCCCATGTAGCACTCCCAACTTGTTGGTTTCTCCAAAGGACCTTGACAGAAGCAACATCCTTGTTCGTCAACCTCTTGACTTATCTATCCAAAATTTCTAACAGAACCTCTTCATAAGTCAAATTGTCTTCAACAACACTCACAAGCACAATAGCACTTAGGTCACCCACACACTTTCTCAACATCGACGCATGAAAGACCGGATGAACCATATTCATATCATTGGGAAACTCTAACTCATAAACATCTTACCAATCCTCCTCAAAACTATATAAGGACCCACAAATCTTGGCATCAATTAACCCTTTTTACCAAAATGAACCACACTCTTCATGGTTAAGACCTTCAAGTAGACCCAATCACCATTCTTAAATTCAAGATCCCTTTTCCTCATAATGGTATTGAACTTTTGTCGAATTTAGGTTGTTTCAACCTTTCCCTTATCAACCAAGACCTCTTTGGAAGGACCTCAAAAAGTGAGAAGTGAATTGAGCATCATGATCTAGTATAACAGACATGGGCACCCCATGCAATCTTATCAATTCATGAATGTACTATCTAGCATAATCTTTAGTACCATAAGTAGTCTTAATCGGTAGGAAATGAGCCAATTGTGTTATTCTATCAACCACAACCCAAATAGAACAAAACCTTATCTAGTCATAAGTAACCCAACCACAAAATTCATGTTAATTTCCTCCCACTTTCAAGTAAGAGTTTCTATATCTTGGGTTAGGCGACCCGACCTTTGGTATCCAGCTTTGACTTGTCGGCAATTATGGCAACCGAATACAAACATAGCAATATCTCTGTTCATGCTACCCTGCCAAAATACTTCCCTTAAATCTCTATACATCTATGTACAACCAGGGTGAATAGAATAGGAAGAACCGATAGCCTCATCAAGAATCTTCTCTCTCAAGTCATCAACATAAGGTACGCATAATCTACCTTGGTACCTAAGGGAACCATCTCCCTCTTGCGAGAAAACCTCCACCTTACCATCTATCACCAAGGCCTTCAACTCTAGCAAGGCGGGTTCAAGATATTGCCTTGCCTTCACCTCTTCAATCAATGAACATTTGGAACTATCAACCACCACTACTTCACCATTATCAACCTCCTCCAACCTAACTCCCAATCTATCCAACCGATGAACCTCTCTAGCCACCTCCTTACCCCCATCATCAATATGAGCTAGGTTACCCATAAAAATCCTACTCAAAGCATTGACCACAACATTGGCCTTACCAAGGTTATAATGCACAATCATATCATAATCCTTAAGAAGCTCGAACTACCTTCATTGTCTCAAGTTGATATCATTTTGGGTGAATACATATTAGAGACTCTTATGATCACTAAACACATCAACATGCACCCCATATAAGTAATGATGCCAAATTTTCAAAGCAAATACCATGGCAGCCAACTCAAGATCATGCGTAGGATAATTCTTTTCTTGCACCTTAAGTTGTCTAGAGGTATAAGCTATTACCTTACTATTTTCCATCAAAACATAAACTTAAACCAATTCGTGAGGAATCACAATACACAATAAAACCTTCCAACTCTTCCGATAGAGACAAGATAGGAGCGGAGATAAGCTTATCTTTCAAAGTTTGGAAACTCTTTTCACACTCATTGATCCACATAAATTTTTCCTTCTTTTGGGTTAACATAGTCATGGGAGAAGCAATAGAAGAGAACCTATTCACAAACCTCCTGTAGTAATCCTCTAGGCCAAAGAAACTTCTAATGTTTGATGGAGTCAAAGGTCTAGGACAATTTTTAATTACCTCTGTCTTCTTAGGATCCACCTTTATACCTTCATCCGACACCACATGACCTAGAAAGGAAACCTCTTCCAACCAAAACTCATATTTCTCATATTTGGCATACAACTTCTCCTCTTTTAGGATTTGTAGTGCCATCCTTATGTGAGGCACACGCTCCTCCTCACTATGGGAATAGATTAAGATATATTCAATAAATACCAGCATAAACCAATCAAGGTAGGGTTGAAGACCCTATTCATAAGATCCATGTAGATAGTCGGTGCATTAGTCAACCCAAAATATATAACCACAAATTTATAGTGCCAATATCTACTCCGAAAGGTCGTCTAGGAATGTCATACTCCCTCACTTTCACTTGGTGATACTCAGATCGAAGATCAATCTTAGTGAAGTGACTAGCCCCTTTTAGTTGGTCAAAAAGATCATAAATCCTTGGTAGAGGATACTTATTCTTGATGGTGAATCTATTAAGTTGCCAATAATCAATACACATCCCAAGGGGTATATAGTGTGTTGTGGTATCAAGATCGGTTGTGTGTTCCGAATATTGATGGTATTAGGGAGGTGATTTTAAGAGAGGCCTATAACACTCCTTATTTTATATATCTGGGATACACCAAGATATATTGGGACTTGAGAAAAGTGTATTGGTGGAATGGTATGAATAAGGACATAGCTAAATTCATATTCGAGTGTCCTAATTGTCAACAAGTGAAGGTAGAGCACCAAAGGCCCGGCGGCTTGGACTAAGAGATGGGCATTCCTACTTGGAAATGGGAGGAATGTAAATATGGACTTTGTGATTGGGTTTCCCATACCAAAAAGTAATTTGACTCTATTTGGGTAATTGTGGATAGAATTACTAAATTGACTCACTTCTTACGAGTGAAGACTATTTTCAATGCTAAGGATTATGCCAAGTTATGTATCAAGGAGTTGGTTAGATTACATGGTATGCCTATGTATATTATATCAAATTGTAGTATCCAATATACATCTCACTTTTGGAGATCATTTAAAAAGGGTTTTGTAGTAAGGTGAAGTTGAGTACCTCTTTTCATTCTAAGATCGACGGCAAGCCGAGAGGACAAATTAAAATTTGGAAGATATGTTGAGGGCTTATGTTTTTGAAATAAAAGGAAAGTAGAATGGTCATTTACCACCTACTTAGTTCTCCTACAACAATAATTGCCATACTAGTATCGAGATGGCGCCATTTGAGGATTTATAAAGGAGAAGTTGTAGATCGCCGGTGGAATGGTTTAAGATAGTGAAATAGGATTGATTGGCCTAGATTTTGTATTCGAGGCTATGGATAAGTTAAAACTAATTCACAAAAGGTTGAAAATGACTCAAAGTCATCAAAAGTCTTATTCAAATGTTAGGAAAAGGGACCTTGAGTTCCATGTAGGTGACTGGATGTATGTAAAGGTTTTACCTATGAAAGGTGTTATGCATTTTGGAAAGAAAGAAAAGTTAAATATCTAGTATGTAGGCCCTTATGAGTTGTTCAGTGAATTGGCAATATGGCTTATAGATTAGACTTGCCTTTGGATATGAGTTCTATTCACCCCGTTTTTCGTATATCAATGTTGAAGAAGTTGGATGGTGATATTAGTATGATTGTACCTTTAAAGGTGTTGATATTGAGAAGAACTTGACATATGAAGAAGTTTCAATTAAGATCTTCGATTAACAAGTGAAGAGACTTCATAACAAAGAGGTTCCTTCGGTTCAAATGCTTTGGAGAAACCAATATGTGGATAGTGCTACATGGGAAGCGGAGTCAAACATGATAAAGCGATATCCCTATTTATTCTAATCTATTCAAGCCTAAGGTACTAGGTTCATTTTGCTCAAATGGTGCTAAATCCTTCATTCCTACATTTTCATATCATGACATGCATACATGTGCATAAAATTGATTTAAATAATATTTTAGCATGGATTTGATGATTTCATGGTTTTAAAAGTTAAATTATGCCTTGTACCTTCATGTTGGGATGTTTTATGTTAAAATAAAGCCTTTCAAGCTATGTTCTAACTAGTTCGAGGAATAATGTTCCCAACGGGGAGATAATGTAAGGACCCGAGCTATGGATGCCCTTAGGTATGCTTGAAAAATAGTTTCTAATATTTTTTTAAGTAAGTTGCCATTTCAAGGACACCTCTATGAGCCGTGGAGGTGGCCGTGAAGTGGCCCTTACCCATTCTTGGCTTGTCCTGGCTTCCTGAGATATTCAAGGCTAAGTGTCCCTCCACGTAGCCTTTCACAGCTTGTGGACCTCACTATTGGCCATGAAAGGCCTTGTAGGAGGAGGCCCTTGCCTTGGTTGCCATTGTTTTGCCTAAGAGTTCCACCACAAGCACTATCACAGCTCGTGAAAAGCACCATAAACCATGGTGGTGATCGTGGAAGGACCTTCACCAATTTCATCATGGAAAATCACCATCTCGTATCTTGGGACATGTTCATGGAGGCCACCATAGATTATGAAGTTTTCCATGGTGGTGTCCAGTTTAAGTTTTTATTCCATTTCATTAAGGGCTCTTTGGTAATTTAGTTCACTTTTAAGGCCTTTTAAGTCTTTTATGCCTATCCTAAGACCCCTAAATTATCCCTTAGTTATTCCATAGACTTTATTTCAATTTCTAACAATTAAACACTATAACTCAAGCTCCTAAATACCATTCAAGCCAAATCCTTGAAAATTCAAGCTAAAGTCTCAGGTGAGCTTTCAAGATCAAGTCTACCTAATCCTAAACACTCTAAATTCAAGCAAGGTATGTGGCTTTCATTCATGATTTCCTTCAAATCATAAAGCCCTAAAATCTATTTTTTCAATTTCATGATGAATGAAATTTGCCAGTGAGTTGGAAAATTGGCAAGGTATGGCAAGTATAATTTGCCAGTGAGTTTTGTTATTTAGCTTCAAATTGGAGAAATTATTTTATGGGTTGATTTCAATTGATGATTTAAGTCTTATTATATCAATTTTCATCGATTTTATCAGAACTAAATATGCATATCCCTTTTTATGATGAATTTATGCATGGGTAATTTCAAGTATATTTCCACTGTTAATTTCTTTATGAATGAAGTATGATTTCATCTTATTATGATGTTTTATGTGTGAATTTCATGTCCCCATGTTATTCTCTCATTCCTCATGCCATAATCATGCATAACAAGGTTTTTCATGAGATTTATGATGTGGGTTGTACCCAATTATGACTATGACTATGATTTCAAGACAAGTATGGTTTTGACATGAAATGTGATCACATAATGGCTACGATATGGCTTTAAGAACTTATGGGTATAGATACACCATCATGTACAAGTATCAGTGTGTTATTCCTATGCATGAAAGTATGATTTGACTTTTAAATTCAAGTGCACATGATTATGAAGTATAATTTGTATCTTAATCTCAATTATGTGTGATTATGATATGACTTAGCACCGAATGAGATTGGATATGGGGGCTCGACCCATGGGGTCCTTAAGTGAAGCCTACCTTTGTCATAACTATGTGTTAGCATAGATTCATGTTTATTCCCCTTTGTTTATTATCATGATTATGTAAATGAAACTACTCTCTGAAATGGGTGGTGTTCCCATAAGAGAGGTATGGTCTATTTTTGATTCCCATTTATCATGTTACACCTAGGCCTTAGGCTTGGGTTGTGACATTTCTACTCCTGTTAGGATAGTTTGTCCTTGTCCATTTAAGATTGTGTTTAGGGTTATATAAAAGGCTTGTTTTGTTTTCTTTTTACACATTAATTTCTCACATGTTGGGCTTGAAAAACATATGCAACAAAATCATTTTCCAGAGATTTCCACCTTGACGATTTGCCTAGACAGTGAAACAAGGAACACAACTTCTAGTTGCAAGTTTGGTTATTATTGAAGATTGAATCACGTTTTTGTTTCCTTTTTGATCAATTGATTCAAGAATTGATTTGTTCTTCCTTGTAACTGATTTAACTATGAATTATATCATGATTTGTGTTCAATTCTTGCAAGTTCAATTAATTAAATGGACAACTAGTATAGTGGGAACGATGATATCATAACAAAGTAGGCAAATGTAGGGTTTTATTTGGGACTTGCCTTGCATGTGTTATACTTTCCTTTATCTAAAAGTCTTTGTTGATGAGTTTATGTATTAAGAACTTGCGTATATTTGTTATTTGTCTGGGAGGAAAATAATGATTAGGAAAAGGAGATTATAATGGTAGTTAGATGCATTCAACCTTGGTTTGAGTTGCTTGAGCACAAGAGGGGATAATATACTTAGATCTATGGTGAGTTTGTAATCTATGATACTTGAGCCTAAGAGGGGATCATAAATTTTAGACCAATGAGCAGGCGTCAGTATACATACATTCTAAGATGTAGAGGTGATTGAACGAAATATGTGTAGGAAGGGCAAAGAGGCGAACAAGAGATTACATAACTTGCTAGGTTTTACATGCAATGCAATGAACAATATCACCAATGTTAAATGCTTACCAAGTTATATGTCATGGAGCCTGTAACCCTAGCATTCTATCATATTGTCTAAGCCCTAATTTGTTCAATTCGCATTCATAATTGTACTTAGGAGCTTACTTAGTTCAAAACTGAAACGCTCCAAAAATGTGCTTGGAAAATCTCTATAATCGTAATTTCTATGTATCTCAAATCTCATGCGTGATATAAAAAATTTAATTTATATTCTTGATCTGGAGGCAAAATTGAGCAGTAAGTGGGTATAACCCAGATTTTAGAAGACCCATAGTGAAAAATAATTTTGACAAAATTTTTAAAAACAAAGAGGGTGGGTGATGGCTCCGCGATGCGGACCTATCATGGAGCAGTGTTAGCACTTAATTTTTGTTTTGGCCTAAGGGCATTGGGGTCATGGCCCCATTCCCACTTATGCATAAAAACACCTATACTTAGCTATTTTTCAACTCCATGTCACTCAAAAAACCTCTCTAAAATATTTTATCAAAATTCCCATACAAATTCAAATGTCTCAAGCTTAATCTCGGATCTTAAGAATTCCATTCAAGCTTTAATTCTCCTTCAAGTTTAAATCAAGAAAACCCAATTTTAAGGTTTGTGGGATTCATCCATTGGGTTCTTTCAACCATGGAGCCCAACCTTCTTATTTTATAAAATTGCATGATTTCAAATTATACTACTTACAGGTATCTATTATTATGAAATATGAGCATGAAATAGATTGAAATTTTGCCAAATATTGTTGATTATGGATTAATATCTTATTTCAGCTTATACTATGAATTAACCTTTGTCTATTGAGACTATACATGATTCAAACTATGAAATTTATGAACTACCGTAAAGTTTTGATATGATTTACAAGTTCCCATGATGAGGTTTTACCATGATGCTGGTGGGATGATTTACATGACTTTAAGATATATTGATTTCACTATTTCATGATCTATACTCATGAATTTTTGCATGATTTGAACATGTACTCATGTGTGCCCACCAAGTGTTCAATGAAATGTCAAGTCAAGAATTATCAAGTTCATTACATGTTTTATAAGTCAAGCGACTTCATTATGAGTATGGGCAATCAAGTATGTTATGAATTCATGAAATTATCTACAATTATGCAAGTATGATGCTAAGCCTTATTTTCAAGATTTACCTCTTTTGAACCATTCATGTTAAAGCAAGGGTTCATGTATGATTATGGTCTATTCTCATGTTTCAAGTTAGGCTCACCATTAGAGGTCAAGTACGTTTAACAACTACTCATGTCATGATTCCATGTTTGTTACAAGTTATTAAAGTTATGATTATTCCATGTATTCCATGGGGTTAGACTTAAGACCTATCAGCGTGGACTATCTTCAAGGGTCCATACTCCTTTCCTCAAACTATGTGCCAACATAGGATTATGTTATACTCTTGCTATACTAGTGGATCTCTTTAGTGCACTTTATTATGAAATCCACCCAGGAATGGGATAGGTCCTCGTAAAGGGGGTTACTTCTCTGAAATAGGATAGACTCCTGCAAGGTGAAGTATGGTTTACCTTGGCAAGTAGACCACCTCTTTATCGATGAGGGGTAGTCATCAGGATTCTAAGTTGTATCTCACTTAGTCATATTCTTTGTCGGTTGAAGTTTCTTTCCACATATGTATTATGTTCTATGCAAGTTGAATGATTTATAAATATGTCTTATTTCAAACATTGATCATGCATGCCTTATTGAGATCATGCTTATCTATTGCATATTACTATGCATTTTGACTATATTATCTTATGTCTTGTTGCATTGCATCCTACAAACTTAGTACATTCAAATATACTAACGTATACTTTATACCTACATGATATCACCATGTAAGGACCAGAGCTCCTTTTGATCATCCTTCACGTGGCTAGAAAGATTATTCGAAAACAAGCTCGGTGAGTCCTCAAGTTCAGGGACACTATCTACTTTCTCTTGCTATCCCTAAGACTTCTTTATGTTCAATATTTGACATTATGAGGGTGACCCCAGAAAGTGGCTTAGCCCCGCTCCATTCCAAGTTTAGAGGTGTTATTAGAATATTATGATGTATTTATGCTTTTATGATATCAAAGACTTTCCTTAGTCTCGCTTCTCTTTTTTAAATATCTCTTATAATTGTTTACTTTTACTTTGCGACCAAGAATGTGTGATTGATATGCTAAGAGGCTTATTTGGGTCTAGGCCCTAGGCTTGGGTCATGACAAAAATTAGTGTCAGAGCACTAAGTTGTTAATGATCCTCAAAATCTAATATACCATGTCAATTAGAGTCTTATTCATGGTTATAAAGTGTGCTACAACTATGAGTAAGAGGCTATGAGGCATTTTAGGAAATGCTTCCCTTCTTCATGATCTATGTCATGCTATAGAAGTTAAGGTAAGGCTTTTTCCTAATGAATGTTCTTTTCTATTCTAGATCATGCCAATTTTGATAGAAAGAAGAGCCCGTACGCACGAGGAGCAACAAGCTTCTCCCGCTCCTCAAGAAAGAGGGGTAGGCCAAGAAGAATTTTGAGATGCTATTGCAATATTGGCTCATTTTATGACTAACCAAATCGACCAAGGGGCTCAAGACCCTCATGCTCCTACTCCGGCCTCGAGGGTGAGAAATTTTACTAACATGAATCCACCAGAATTCTATGGATCTAAGGTGGATGTGGATCCCCACTAATTCATCGATGAGGTGTATATAGTGTTATCCATTATGGTGGTTAATTTCGAGGAAAAAGCAATGTTGGTGGCCTACCAACTCAAAGGGGTGGCTCGAATTTGGTTTACTCAATGGAAGATGGTGAAGGAGAATGATGATGCTATCACTTAGGAAAAGTTCAAAGCTATATATCTCAATCGGTTTTTTCTTATTGAGTTAAGGGAGGTGAAGACTACTGAATTTATGAATCTTAATCAAGGGTCCATGAGTGTGAGAGAGTACTCTCTCAAGTTCAACTAACTCTCCAAGTATGCTCCACAATTAGTTACCGAGCTTAGGTCAAGGATGAACAAATTTGTGTCAAGTGTATCCAAATTGGTTAATGAAGAGTGTCGTACCACCATGATAGTAAGGGAGATGAATTTGCCTCAGCTCATGACATATGTTGAGCAACTAAAAGTGGAGTAGCTTAGAAAGAGAAGGGTTGGTGAGTGTAAGAGGGATCGAATTGAAGGTGGGTTCCAAGGTTCTAAGAGTGGCTGATTTCCTCAAGCCCACAAGTTCCAAGACCAAGGGTCATCCAATGCTTCGAATAAGAGGTTTGCCAAGGATAGAGTGCCTAATCAAAGATTCCAAAGAGGTAATAAAGGGGAAACAAAGCCTAGATGCCTAAGGTGTGAAAAAAATCGTAATGGTACATGTTTGAGAAATTCAAATGCTTGCTTTGGTTATAGTGAAGTTAGCCACAAGGTTATTGATTATCCTCATGCTTAATCTAAGGGTAGAGATGACCGTCTTCAAGGCCAAGGTGCTAATGTAGGCCAAAGAGGAAGGAGAGGTTATCAAGGAGGTGCTCCAAAGAAAAATAGATTTTATGCTCTTCAAGGGAGACAAGAAGTTTATGAGGTGCCATATGTTGTTATCGGTATGTTAAAGGTCTTTTATTTTGATGTGTATGCATTAATAGACCCAGGTTCCACTCTTTCCTTTATTACTCTTTTTGTTGCGAAAAAAGCTTCATATTAGTCCCAAATTATTGCGCAAACTTTATGAATTGTCTACCCACATTGGTTAGTCCATTGTTTGTAAAAGAGTATATAGAAATTATTTTATGTTTATTTTGCATAAAATCTTGCCTTGTGATTTTGTTGAATTAGATATGGTGGATTTTGATGTCATTATTGGGATGAATTAGTTGCATGCATATTATGCTTCTGTTGATTTTATAACCCATAGAATTAAGTTCCAATTCCCTAATGAGCCTGTCCTTGAGTGAGAAAGTTATGATATGGTGGTCAAGGGTAGATTCTTTTCTTATCTTAAAGCCCAAAATTTGATTTTCAAGGGTTGCTATTATCTTGTAAAGGTTAGGGATGTTGAGTCCAAAGTCCTTCCTACTGAGTCAATTTCGGTGGTTAATAAGTTTCTTGATGTTTTTCCCGATGAGCTTCCTAGTATCCCTCCTGAAAGGGGGATAGATTTTGGTATAGATGTCCTTCCTGATACTCAACCCATTTCTATCCCCCTTACCATATGGCCCCAGTGGAGTTGGAGTTGAAGAAGCAATTAAGGGATTTGTTGGAGAAGGGTTTTGTAATGTCTTGTAAGTCACCTTGCAGTGCACCAGTGCTTTTTGAGATGAAAAAAATGGTTCTCTTCTAATGTGCATTGATTACCGGCAACTTAATAGAGTCAGCATAAAGAACAAGTACCCACTATCAAGAATTAATGACCTTTTTGATCAACTTCAAGGGGCTAGTCTATTTTTTAAGATTGATCTTTGGTCTAATTATCACCAAGTGAAAGTGAGGGAGTGTGACATTCCCAAGATCTCTTTTCGGACTAGGTATGGGCACTTTGAGTTTGTGGTTATGTCCTTTGGGTTGACTATATATATGGAACTCATGAATAGGGTCTTTAAACCATACCTTGACTTGTTTGTGGTAGTTTTTGTTGATGATATCTTGATTTATTTCCATAGTGAGGAGGAGCATGTGGACTACTTGAGGGTGGTGTTTCAAATCTTGAGGGAGGAGAGGTTATATACAAAATATGAGAAATGTGAAATTTGGTTGAAAGCAGTTGCTTTTCTAGGGCATGTAGTGTCGGGTGATGGCATTAAGGTGGATTCTAAGAAGACAGAGTTGATTAGAAATTGGCCTAGACATTTGACACCATCAGATATTAGAAGTTTCTTGGGTTTGGCGGATTATTACTGGAGGTTTGTAAATGGTTTTCTTCTATTGCTTCTCGTATGACTAAATTGACACAAAAGAAGGTGGAATTTGTGTCGATCGATGAGTGTGAGAAGAGTTTCTAAACTTTGAAAGATTAGCTTGTCTCCGCTCCTATCTTGGATTTACCAAAAGGGTTGGAAGGATTTGTTGTATATTTGTGATACCTTAAAAATTGGTTTGGAGTGTGTTTTGATGCACAGTGGTAAGGTGATAGCACATGCCTCTAGACAACTTAAGGTGCATGAAAAGAATTATCCCACCCATGATCTTGAATCAGCGGCCATGGTATTTGCTTTGAATATTTGGCATCACTACCTGTATGGGGTTCATATTTAGGTGCTCACCGACCACAAGAGTCTTCAATATGTGTTCATCCAAAAGATCTTAACTTGAGACATAGAAGGTGGTTAGAGATCCTTAAAGATTATGATATAAGTGTGCATTATCAACACAACAATGCTATTATTGTGGTCGATACTCAAAGAAAGGTGTCTATAGATAGTCTAGCTCATGTTGATGATGGTGGTGAAGAGGTGGCTAGAGAGGTTCACCGGTAGGCTAGATTGAGGGTTAGGTTGGATGAAGTTGATAATGGTGGTGTAGTCGTTGTTGATGGTTCTAAATTTTCTTTGATTGAAGAGGTAAAAGAAAAACTAGATCTTGACCCCGTCTTGCTAGAATTAAAGGCCTAGGTGAGGGATGGTAAAGTGGAGGTTTTCTCCGAGGGGAAGATGGTGCTATTAGGTACCAAGGTAGATTATTTGTGCCAAATGTGGATGATTTGAAAGAATTAATCTCTGAAGGAGGCCCATAATTTATCCTATTTCATTTACCCCGGTTCTACAATGATGTATAGAGACTTGAGGGCAGTGTATTAGTGGGGTGGTATGAAGAGAGACATTGGCAAGTTCATATCTGGATATCACAATTGTCAACAAGTGAAAGCCGAACATCAAAGAACGAGTGGCCTAGTCCAAGACATAGAAACTCCTACTTGGAAGTAGGAAGATCAACATGGATTTTGTGGTTAGGTTGCCTAATACTAGGAAGTATTTTGACTCTATTTGGGTTGTTATGGATAGAATGACAAATTCGACTTACTTCCTATAGTTCAAAACTACTTATGGTGCCAAAGATTATGCCAAGATGTATATACATGAATTGGCTAAATTGCATGGGGTGCCTTTGTCTATCATTTCAGATCATGGAGCTCAATTCAACTCTCACTTTTGGATTTCTATCCAAAGAAGTCTTGGTACCAAGATTAAGCTTAACACGACTTTTCATCCTCAAACAGATGGCCAAGAGGACTATCTTAACGCTTGAGGATATGCCTATATTTTGGAGTTTAAGGGTAGTTGGGATGAACATCTTTCACTCATTGAGTTTTCTTACAACAATAGCTATAAATAAATCATTGGTATTGCTCCCTTTGAGGTTCTTTATGGTAGGCATTGTAGATCCTCGGTTAGGTGGTTTGAAGTGGGATAAATGGTTGTTGTAGGTCCAGATTTGGTCATGGAATCCTTGGAGAAGGTAAGGTTGATTAGGGAGAGATTGAAAAAAGCTCAAAGTAGACAAAAGTCCTATTCTGCTGTGAGGAGAATAGATCTTGAGTTTAATGTTAGTGATTGGGTCTACTTGAAAGTCTCAGCCATGACTGGTGTGGTCTGGTTTGGCAAGAAGGGGAAATTAAGACAAAGGTTTGTGGGTCCTCATAAAGTTTTGAAGAGTGTGGGTAAGGTTGCATATGAGTTGGAGTTGCTTATGGAGATGGACATGGTTCATCTAGTCTTCTATGTGTCTGTGTTGAGAAAGCGTTTGAGGGACCTAAGTGTCATAGTACCCTTGGATTTTGAGGGTTTTGTAGGAGATAATTTGACTTATAAGGAGGTCCTAATGGAGATTTTGGATAGACAAGTAAAGAGATTGAGAAACAAGGATATAGCTCATATCAAGGTCCTTTGGAGGAACCAACAAGTCAAAAGTGTCACATGGAAAGCCAAGACGGACATAAGAAAGTGATACACATATCTCTTCTACTCCACTCAAACCAAAGGTACTAATTAGGTCTCCTTATATGATTTCAAGTCCTAAGTTTCAGCCCTTATGTCATTTGGCATGCTTTCATATTTATATTGACAAATTTATGGTGATTTTTGACGTTCATATTGAGATTTTTAAGAATGATGTTTAAATGCATTTGTTGCATTCATGTTAGGCTGAAATCTTCATGATTACTTCTCTTATACATGTTTTTTTGACATTGGGGGACGAATGTTCCCAAGGGGACGATATTGAAATACCCTAAAAATATGCTTCGAAAATGCCCATAGTCGTAATTTCTATATATCTCAAAATCTGCATGTCATGTTGAAAATCTGACTTCTTATTCTTGATCAGGGGGTATAGCCCAGATTTTAGAAGACCCGTTGTGAAAAATGATTTTCACAAAATTTTTAGAAACAAAGAGGGTACGCGATGGCTCCGCGATGTGAACCAGTCGCGAAGCAGTATTAGTACTTTCTTAATTTTTATTTTGGCCTAAGGGCATTGGGTTCATGGCCCCATGCCCACTTATGTATGAAAACACCTATACTTAGACATTTTTCAACTCCATATCACTCGAAAACTTCTAAAACCTCTCAATCATTTTATTAAAATTTTCATCCAAATTCAAGTGTCTCAAGCTTAATCCGGGAACTCAACAACTCCATTCAAGCTTCAAGTCTCCTTCAAGTTTACATCAAGAAAACCCAAGTTTAGGGTATGTGGGTTTCATCCATTGGATCCTTTCACCCATAGAGCTCAACCTTTCTATTTTATAAATATTGCATGATTTCAAGTTGTATTACTTACGAGTATCTATATTATGAAATATGAGCATAAAATATGTTGGAATTGTGTCAAATATTGTTGATTAGGCATGAATATCTATTTTAAGCTTATACCATGAATTAATCTTTGTCTATTGAGACTATACATGATTCAAACTATGAAATTTATGAACTATTGTGAAGTTTTGATATAATTTACAAGTACCCATGATGGGGTTTTACCATGATGTTGGTGGCTGATTTACGTGATTTTAAGATATATTCATTTTACTATTTCATGATCTATACTCTTGTGTTTTTGCATGATTTAAATATCTACTCATATGTGCCCACCAAGTGTTCGATGAAATGTCAAGTCAAGAATTCTCAAGTTCTTTACATGTTTTACAAGTCAAGTGACTTCATGATGAATATAGGCTATCAAGTGTGTTATGAATTTATGAAATTATCTATAATTATGAATGCATGAAGTTAAGCCCTATTTTCAAGATTTATGAAATGATCACAAAAAGTTCCCGAAAATGTGCCTCAGAAGTGCCCGGAATCATAATTTTTATGTATCTCAAAAATTCATGTGTGATATCAATTATTCGACTTCATATTCTTTATCAAGGGAAAAACTGAGTGAATATGGGTCTAGTCCCAATTTTAGAGCAACCATATCAAAATTCAAAAATATAAAGTGAGCAAATTACTATCAGCTGGCGCACCCTAGGCGCTATGCACCAGGGGCGAGGAGGGGTTTTTTTTTGCCCAATTTTTTTAGTTCGGTCCAAGTCTTTTAGGTCTTGGGTCTAAGTCTCCCGATGCGTGAAAGTACCTATACTTAGCCATATTTCACTTTCATATCATATAAGACATTCCCCAATACTCTCTCAAACACTTAGACTAATATTTCACCCCAAATTTCAAGTCCCAAAATTCATTCAGATCTTAAGGATTTCAATCAAGCTTCAATTCTCCAATTCTAATCATTATCAAGAATTCTCCAAAGTCAAGGTATGTGGGTTTCTACCATTGGGTCTTTCACCCATGGTGCCCAACCTTCCTTTACCTAAATCTCATATTTCTAAGTCGATTTACTTATGGGTTTTACTAACTATGAATTTGACTATGAACTATATTGGAGTTCTTTAAAAATGTGACTGTTTAAGCATGTTTTGAGGTATGAATCTATGATGCATTACGGGATTTGATGAAGGGTCTTGATATACCTTGCATAAGGGTGTTTCCAAGTATTGGTGGGTGTTTTACATTGGATTTTTTTTTGCATAATTTCACTTTTGAATTGCTTGGTCTTACACTAGCATTACATACCCGTAATGTGTTTGATAAAATGTACGGTTATGGATTCTTCAGTTGATAAAGGTCTAAAGCATGGCTTATTATTTGGATGACTTTATGATGATGAAAAGAATGTATATATGTCATTTTTCGCAACAGTGTTGTGATTTGACCAAGCCTCACTTGGGGGGTTGTAGGCCTGGGTAACCACATTGAGAGGTTTAAACCTAGATTACCTCCCTCGGGAGGTAGTAGGCCCAAGTAACCAGATTGAGGGGTTTGTACCTTGATTGCCTTGCTCAGTATTTAGTAAGCCCATGTTATTAGATTGGGGGGGGGGATATGTAACCAAATAACCATGTTAAGAGGTTTGTACCTCAATCGCGTCTCCAAGGGGGTTTGTACCTCAATCGCCTACCTTCACATATTTCTGGCAGTCTCTAGTGATAAAGTATTGATTAACTTAGAGCATGTGACTCATTTGAGAGTAGTGCTTACAAATATGAAGGGAAGAGAATTTGTATTCTAAATATGAGAAATGTGAATTTTAGTTGAAAGTGGTTGCCTTTCTAGGTCATGATGAAACAACCCCAAAAAGTGCTCGAAAATATGCCTCAAAAAAATGCTCGGAATCTTAATTTCCATATATCTCAAAATTCATGTATTATTTCAAAAATCTGACTTCATATTCTTATTCAGTCAAATTGAGTGGGAAAAAGTTCTAACCCTAATTTTAGAGTGAACAAATCACAATTTCAATTTTCAAAGTGTCGATTTCCAGTGAGGGAGGCGTATTGCTGGCGTGATGTGCCAGTGCCTTATTTTGGTGCCAGTTTTCATGTTCGGTCCAAGACTTTTTGGTTTTGGGCCTAAGCTTTCATGCATGAAAATACCTATACTTAGCATTATTTCACCCTCATATCATCCAATACATTCCCAAAATACTTACACAAACACTTAGCCAATAATTCATCTCCTAAATTTAAGTCTCAAAAAAACTCATCCGAAATTCAAGGTTCTCACTCAAATCAAGTCTCCACCTCCAATCTTCATCAAGCTATTCTCCAAAGCTAAGGTATGTGGATTTTTTTATGGGTTCCTTTCACCCATGATACACAATCTTTCATTCACTTAAATTTTCATGATTTAAAGTTGATTTATTCATAAATCTTATCTATTATGAATTTCACTATACACTACGTTAGAATTTATGAAATTATGGTTATTTTAGCATGTTTTTGAGCTATGAATCTAAGATCTATTATGAGATTTGATGAAGGGTGTTAATGTAAATTGTTTGAGGGTGTTACCAAGTATCTTTTGAAAGTTTTACATTAAATTTTCTAGCATTATTTCACTCTTGAATTTCATGATTTTACACTAGCACTACACACCCATTAAGTGTTTGATAAAATATTCGGGTTATGATTTCTTGAGGAATTAAAGGTCCAATGGATGTCTTATGAGTTAAATGACTTTATGATAATGATAGGAATGTTTATATGAGATCTTTTTTATGAAGTACCTATGGTGTTGCAAGTAGATTGTTAGGTTCCCACGTTGTTGTACTCTTGAGAAAATGAATAAGGTCTCCCCTTGTTGCTTGAAATATAGTGGATTGATGAGATAGTTCTATGATTCCTACCAAAGAGGCCATGTCATAAGGTAGAATGACTAATGGTTCCTACCAAAAATATTGTACCATAATGTTTGGACATCCTACCCAAAAGGCCATGCCATGAGGAAGAATAACTAATGGTTCTTACCGAAAAGAACATATCATAAGGTATGGACACCCTTCCTAAAAGGTCATGCCGTAACGTAGAAAGACTAGTGGTTTCCACTGAAAAGATTATATCGTAAGGTGTGGACATTCTATCGAAGAGGTCATGCCGTAAGGTAGAATGAATCACGACTCCTACCTAAAAGATTATATCGTAAAGTAGAAGATGTCTTATACTACCTATCAAAAAGACTATTTCCTACGGTAAGGGTATTGGTAACACTCTCCAAAAAGGTTATACCATGAGGCGAGTGGGAACCATTTATCCTATTTCATGAAGGATAGTAATAAAGGTTTGAGTATGTATTTTATATTGAGTTTACCTTCCTTGATCATGATTTACAAGCATGTTTTACCTTAAGCATTGATCATGCATGTCACATTGATGTTACACCTATCCTTTGCTTACAATGATGTATTTTGATTATGTTGCCTATCCTTTTCTAGCATTGCATCATACATACTTAGTACATTCAAACAAACTAATGTATACTCTATGCCTACATGATGTTACCATGTAAGAACCGAAGCTCCACTTGATCATCATCCTCCACGTGGATAGTATGATCTTTCTCTCAAGCTAGTTGGTGAGTCCTCCATTACGGAGAAAATGTTCATGCTCTTATGTTATGTGTTGTGACTCTCTTCCTTTATTTTATATTTTGACGATGAGGTGACTCTGGTTCCTTGTCTTGGCCCCCGCTAAGTTCTATATATTTAGAGGTGTTGTTGGACAAGATATCTATTTATGCTATGAGCTTTGACTCTCTTGACTCTATTATGTTTTATGCTATGAAAGATGTCCGTTAGCCCTGTTTATCCCTATTTATAATCTTATATTGATATTTTATTGCTTTCACGACTAAGGATGTGTAATAATATGTTAAGAAGCTTTCTTGGGGTCCCTTCGGGTTCCCATGTACAGTTCATATCTAGTGATAAACTTGGTATCAGAGCACTAGGTTGTTAGATCCTCAGGGTCCAACGCACCATATCAATTTGAGTTTTGTTCATAGTTATGTTGTGCATGATAACTATCATCTAGAGCCTATAAGGCGTTTAGGAAATATTTTCCTTCTTCTTACTCTATGTCATGGTATAGAAGTTGAGGTAAGGTTTTCCCCCCTAACGGTTGTCCTTCTCTATGCTAAATCATGCCTAACATGAAAGGGAGATGATTTGAGATGCTCTCACCTTGTTGCACAAGTTGTGTCTAACCAAGCCAGCCAAAGGGCCCAAGCCCCTTATGTTCATACATCGACATCTTGGGTGACAGATTTCATAAGGATAAATCCCTCGGAATTCCATAAGATAAGGTGAGTGAGGATCCATAAGAGTTTATTGATGAAATTTATAAGGTATTAGCCATCATGGGTATTAGATCAGAAGATAAGGCAGAGTTGGCGGCTTACCAACTGAAGGGGGTAGCACAAATATGGTTTACTCAATGGAAGGAGTGGAAGGTAAACAATAATGTGGTTCAATGGGAGGAGTTCAAGCTGACTTTTCTTAATTGATTCTTCCCTCTTGAGCTTACGAAGGCCAAGATGGTAGAGTTCATGAATTATAAGCAAGGGTCTATTAGTGTGAGGGAGTATGCCCTCAAGTTCAACCAACTTTCAAAGTATGCTCCACACTTGGTGGTCGACTTAAGGTTTAAGATGAATAAATTTGTGATGGGTGTTTCTGATTTGGTAAGTGAAAAATGTCAGTCTGTCCTATTTATTAATGACATGGAATTATCCCGTGTGATGACTTATGCCAAACAAATAAAGGAGAAGTTGAGGAAACGAAGGGGTAATGAGGATAAAAGGGCTCGACTTAATGGTGGCTCCCAAGGTCTAGACTCCGATGATGCTCCAAGCAAGAGGGTCGCTAAGAATTAGGTGCAAACCCAAGGCCCTAAGGAGATGATGGGGTGAATTGTCCTAAATGCCTAAAATGTGGGAGACAACATGGTGGTGCATGTAGGAGGAGCACAAGTGAATGCTTTAGGTGTGGGGAAATGGGCCATGAAATTCTAGATTGTCCATATGCTCAAAACAAGCGTAAAGATGGTTATCTTGATTAAGGAGATGCTCCAAGATATAATCAGTTGTATTCTCTTCAAAGGAGGCAAGAGGTAGATGAGGCATCCAATGTTTCTACCGGTATGTTAAAGTTTTCTTGACTTAGATGTATGTGCATTGGTGGGTCCAGGTGCCACTATTCCCTTCATTATTCTTTTGTTGCTTGTGTCCTTCTTGTGTGTGTCCTGATTTGCGATGTGAATCTTTTGGTGTTTACCTTTTTGTTGAGTCTATTATTTATGTGTAGGTCTTGCCTTATGATTTTGTTAGATTGTATATGGTGAGTTTGAGATCATACTTGGAGTGAATTATTTGTATGCATGTTGTGTCTCCTTTCATTGTAGTGCCCACAGAGTTAGATTCCAACTCCCTAGTGGACCCGTCTTTGAGTGGGAAGCGGTCAAGATGTAACAAAAGAGTTAGGCCCAATTCTTGTCTTAAGGTACAATTTATTTCTAAGGGTTACATGTATCATCTTGTGAAAATTAGGGGTGTTGAACCTAAGTTATCTTGTCTATTAAGTTGTTGTTGTTGTTGGTATATAAGACCTTGAATATCCTTTTCGATATGTTGAATTTTGGGCTAGTGTCTTCTAGTTTGCTAGTGCATCGGCTATGTCTATAGGTCTCATGTGTAGGGTCTCTAATCTCTACCTTGTTATTTTTATGGTGGTCCTTGGTGTTGATATGTTGGTTTGTGTCCGGAAGTGAGGAAGATCTTATGAATCATTTGAGGGAAATGTTGTGAATTTTGATGTATATGAGGTTGCCTGTGAGTCATAGGAAGTAGGAGTCTTTGGAGTAATAAGAGCGTGGTTGAAGAAGTTTACTAGTTGACTAGATTAGTAATGAGATTGGGTGAAGTTGAAAGTTGTTATGTATTGATTTTGATGGTTTCAACTTTCTTTGATTGGAAGGGGTCTAGTTAGAGCAAGGCCTCGATCCCGCCTTAATAGAGTTTGAGGTTTTAAGTGAAAGAGGGTAGAGTAGAGGCTGTCTCCCAAGGGAGAGATGGTGGTTATGGTACCAAGTGGACTATGTGTGTTTGAGGTTGGCAATTGAGGTCATGGTTTATGGGTTCTTGTAGAGTATTGAAGAAGTTTGGTAAGGTTGCATGCGAATTGGAATTTACTTATGGGTATGGGTATGGTTTGTCCGATTTTTCATGCTTTTAGGTTGAACGGGATATGTTGGTAACTCTAATTCTATAGAACGTTTTGAGGTTATGGGTGTTGTGGAGGATAAGTTGGGTTAGGAGAAGGTCTCGGTGGGAATATTGGATGGATGGATGGAAAAGTTGAGAAATAAGGGTGTTGTGTTCATCAAGGCTCTTTGGAGGATTCGTCAAGTTGAAAGTGTTTCTCGGGGAGCCGAAGCGGGCATGGAGAAGCGATATCCATACCTCCATCATTCTATTCAAGCTTATAATAACATGCCAACTCCTTTTATGTGATTTCATGTCTTATGTTTTAGTCCTTATGCCATTTGCATACATTCATGTTCATGTTCGCAAGTGCATGATGATTTTTGACACTTATGTTGAAATTATGAAGATGGTATTTTAAATGTATTATTGCATTCTTGTTAGTGATGATTTTTCGTGGTTACTCTTTTTATATATGTTTCTTTAACATTCAGAGACGAATATTCCCAAGGGAAAGATATTGAAACAACCCCAAAAAGTGCCCTAAAATGTGCCTCAGAAATGCTCAAAATCGTAATTTCCATATATCTAGAAATCCATGTGTTATTTTGAAAATCTAACTTCATATACTTTTTCAAGGGTCAAATTGAGTGGGAAAAGAGTCTAACCTCGATTTTAGAGTGAACGAATCACAATTTCAATTTCTATAGTGTCAATTTCCATTGCGGTTGGCGCTTCGCTAGTGCGATGTCTCAGTGCCTTATTTTGGTATCAATTTTCAAGTTCGGTCCAAGACTTTTGGGTCTTGGGCCTAAGCCTTACCATGCGTTAAAATACCTATACTTAGCATTATTTCACCCTCATATCATCCAAAACATTCCTAAATACTCACTCAAATACTTAGCCAATATTTCATTTCCTAAATCAAGCCTCAAAAAAACTCATTCAGAATTCAAGATTCTCACTCAAGCTTCAAGTCTCCATCTCCAATCTTCATCAAGATATTCTACAAAACTAAGGTATGTGGGTCTCTTTCATGAATTCCTTTCACCCATGATACCCAAGCTCTCTTTTACCTAAAATTGCATGATTTAAAGTTGATTTATTCATGGGTTTTATCTATTATGAATTTCACTGCATATACATTGGAGTTTCATGATATTATGGTTGTTTTAGCATGTTTTGAGCTATGAATCTAAGATCTATTCTGAGATTTGATGAATGGTGCTAATGTATATTATTTAAGAGTATTACCAAGTATCTATTGATGGTTTTACACTGAAGTTTCTACTATGATTTCACTTTTGAATTGCATGGTTTTACACGAGCACTACACACCTGCAAAGTGTTTGATAAAATGTCGGGGTTATGATTTCTTGAGGAATTGAAGGTCCAATGCATGTCTTATGAGTTGTATGACTTTATGATGATAGTTGAGATGTTTATATGAGTTATTTTCATAAAGAGGTACCTATAGTGTTGCAAGTAGATTGTTGTGTTCCCATGTTGTTGTGCTCTTGATAAAAAGGAGAAGTTATCCCCATGTTGCTTGAAATATAATAGTTTGATGATCTAGTTCTATGATTCCTATCGAAAAGGCCATGACTTAAAGTAGAATTAGTAATGCTTCCTACCAAAAAGACTATATCGTAAGGTATGGACATGCCACCGAAAAAGCCATGCCACAAGGAGGAATAACTAATGGTTCTTACCAAAAATCGTAAATTATAGACACCCTAAAAAAAACATGCCGTAAGGTAGAAAGACCAATGGTTTCAATTGAAAAGATTATATCATAAGGTGTGGACATTCTATCAAAGAGGTCATGTGTTAGGCAGAATGAATAACGGCTCCTACCTAAAAGATTATATCATAAAGTATAAGACGTCTTATACTACCTATCAAAAAGACTATGTCGTACAATAGGGGCATTGATAACACTCTCTAAAAAGTTTATATTGTAAGGCAAGTGGGGGCCATTTGGCCCATTTCATGATGGTTGGTAAGAAGGGTTTGAGTATGTACTCCATATTGAGTTTACATCCTTGATAATGATTTAGAAGCATGTTTTACCTTAAGCATTGCTAATGCATGTCATATTGATGTTACACCTATGCTTTGCTTACTATGATGCATTTCAAAGTTGCCTATCCCTTTCTACTATTACATCCTACATAATTAGTACACTCAAACATACTAACACATACTCTATGCCTATATGATGTTACCATGTAGGAACCGGAGCCCCACTTGATCGTCCTCCTCTATGTGGCTAGTACGATCTTTCTCTCAGGATAATTGGTGAGCTCTCCAATTCGGGGACAATGTTCATGTTCTTATGTTATGTATTATGACTCTCTTTATTTATTGTATATTTTGACTATGAGGGTGAGCCCAGTTGCTTGTCTTAGACCCTACTAAGTTCTATGCTTAGAGGTGTTGTTGGATAAGATATGTATTGATGCTATGAGCTTTGAATATCTTGACTCAATGATGTTTATGCTATGAAAGATGTCCCTTAGCCCTGGTTATATCTATTTACCATCTTTTATTGATATTTTGTTGCTTGCTTCCGCAACCAACGATGTGTAATGATATGTTAAGAGGCTTGCTTGGGGTCCCTTTGGGTTCCCCATGCACCGTGTCACGTCTAGGCTGGAGGCTTAGGTCATGACACATGTGGTGTGGTGGATGGTATGAAGGTGGACCCTAAAAAATAATGGATGTTATTACATATTATTCTAGACCATTGACCCCATCGGATATTAAAAGCTTCTTGGGCTTAGCATATTACTACCGGAAGTTTGTGAATGGGTTCTCTTCTATTTCCTCTCCTATGAATAAGTTGACTCAAAGAGGGATAAGTTTGTGTGGACTGATGAGTGTGAAAAGAGTTTCCAAATCTTGAAGGATAAGCTTGTCTCCGCTCCTATTTTGTCTCTACCGAAAGGGTTGGAAGGGTTCGTTGTGTATCGTGATGCTTCCCAGATTAGTTTGGGTTGTGTTTTCAATCTAAATATCAAGTCAATAGCCTATGTTTTTATACAATTTGAGATGCTTGAGAAAGATTATCCTATCGATGGCCTTGAGTTGGCCGTTGTGGTTTTTCATTTAAAAATTCAACATCATTATTTGTATGGTGTACATGTTGACATGTTTACTAATCACAAGAGTCTCCAATATGTATCCACCCAAAGAATCTTAGCTTCAGAGAAAGTAGGTGGTTATAACTTTTTAAGGATTATGATATGAGTGTGCATTATCATCCCAATAAGACTAATGTTGTGATTGGTGCTTTGAGTAGGGTGTCTATGGATAGCCTAGTTCAAAGTGATGGTGGTAGCAAAGGGGTGGCTAGGGAGATCTACCCATTGGCTAGATTGAGGTTTAGGATGGAAGAGGTTCAAGATAGTGGTATTGTGGTTGTTGGTGGTTCAAAAATCTTCTTTGGTTGATGAGGTAGGAACAAAGCAAGGTCTTGATCCCTCCTTGTTAGAATTGAAGGCTTTGATGAGCATTGGCAAGGTGGAGGTTTTCTCCCAATGGGGAGATGGTGTCCTTAGGTACCAAGGTAGGTTGTGGTTGCCTAGTGTTGATGACTTGAGAAAGAGGATTCTCGGTGAGACTAATAATAGCTATCATTCTAGCATTGGTACAGCTCCTTTGGAGGCCCTGTTGTAGATCACCGGATGGGTGGTTTGAAGTGGGAGAAAGGACTTTGTTGGGTTCGGATCTGATTACAGAGTCTATGCAGAAGGTGAGGTTGGTTAGGGAAAGGTTGAAAAATTCCCAAAGTCATCAAAAGTTCTATGCCAATGTGAGGTAAACGGGACTTGAATTTAAGGTTATTGATTGGGTCTATTTGAAGGTCTCACCCATGGAGGGTGTGGATCATTTTGGTAAGGAGGGAATTGAGTTTATGGTTTTCGGGTCCATAGATTATTGATGAGGATCGCTAAGGTTGTATACAAATTAGAGTTGCCTATGGATATGGATATAATTCGATCGATTCTTCATGCATCTTGGTTAAGGAGATGTGTTGGTGACTTGAGTACTATAGAACTCTTTAAGGTTGAGGGTGTCATGGAGGATAAGTTGGCTTGGGAGAAGGTCCTGATGGAGGTATTCAATCGAAGGGTGGAGAAGTTGATTGATAAGGATGTAGTGTTCGTCAAGGCCCATTGGAAGAATTGTCTAGTCGGAAGTGTCTCTCGGGGAGCCAGAGTAGGTTTGGAGAAGCAATATCCATACCTCTTTCATTCTATTCAAGCTTGTGCTAACACGACAAGTCCTTTTCCTTTATGATCCAAATCTTATGTTTCAGCTCTATGTCATTTGCATGCATTTGTGTTTATGTAGACAATGTTCATGATGATTTTAACACTTATGTTGAGATTTTGAAAATGGTGCGTTAAATGTATTGTTGAATTCTTGTGGAGCTGATCTTTTCATGATTACTCTTCCTATGTGCGTTTCTTTAACATTCGAGGACGAATGTTCCCAAGGGGGACATATTGAAATGACCCCGAAAAGTATTTGAAAATGTCCCTCGAAAGTGCCTGGAATCATAATTTTCATATATCTAAAATTTATGCGTGATATCAAAAAATCTAACTTCGTATTCTTGGTGAGAGGGAAAAATTGAGTGGGAGATAGGTCTAACCCCGATTTTAGAGAAATTTATCAAAATTCAAAAATCCAAAGTGAGCGAATTCCAGTGAGAAGGCGCACCCCAAGCGCAATGCACCAAGGGCATGGAAGGGTTATATTTTTGCCCAATTTTATTATTTCGGTCAAAGGTTTTTTAGTCTTGGTCCTAAGCCTCTCCATGCGTAAACATAGCTATAATTAGTCATATTTTTCTTTCATATCATACAAGATATTCTTCAATATCCTCTCAAACACTTAGACTAATATTTCACCCTAAATCTCAAGTACCAAAACTCATTTGGATCTTAAGGATTTCACTCAAGCTTCAAGCCTCCATTTGTAATCATCATCAAGAATTCTCCAAAGTCAAGGTATGTGAGTTTCAACCATTGGGTCCTTTCATCCATGGTGCCCAAGCTTCCTTTACCTAAATCTCATGTTTCTAAGTTGATTTACTTATGGGTTTTGCTTACTATGAATTTGACTATAAAGTATCTTGGGGTTTTGTAAAAATATGACTGTTTAACCATGTTTTGAGCTATGAATCTATGATCCATTGTGGAATTTGATGAAGGGTCTTGATGTATCTTGCATGATGGTGTTACCAAGTATTGGTGGATGATTTTACATTGGATTTTCTTACATGATTTGACTCTTGAATTACATAGTCTTACGCTAGCATTACATACCCGGCAAGTGTTTGATAGAACGTCCAGTTATGGATTCTTGAGTTGAAGAAGGTCTAAATATGGCTTATAATTTGGATGACTTTATGATGATGAAAGGAGTATATATATATATATATATATATGTCATTTTCCTCTATAGTGTTGTGAGTTGACCAAGCCTCGCTAGGGGATTGTAGGCTCGGATAATCACATTGAGGGGTTTGTACCTTGATTGGAAGGTAGTAGGCCCGGGTAACCACATTGAAAGTTTTGTACCTCGATTGCATCACTCGGGAGTTAATAGGCCCACGCTACTGGATTGGGGGGTATGTACCTCGATTGCCGCGCTCAAAAGGTAGTAGGCCCGCACTACTATGATTAGGGGATATGTGCCCCAATAACCACGTTGAGGGGTTTGTATCTCAATCGCCTCTCCGAAGGGGTGGTACGTGTCGTGCCCTATTTTTTCTCATAAAAAGACGAGAACCTGAACGACGTCGTGGCAAACGACTCTTTTGAGATTTGAACTGATTGAAAAGTCACCACTTAATGTTTGGGTGCATTAGGACACCATTCTACAACTAAGTCAAAGTCTAAGGCTAAGGTCAAGTCAACAAGAGAACGGGTAAGGGTTTAAGTTACCTTGAAGTGAAGGTCGTAGACACCCTTCGAGGTCCACAAATGTGAGTCCCAGTTGTATCTCGCATTTTATGCAGGGTTAACAAATAGAGGTATTTTATTTTAAAAGATATCCTAAATAATTCGAAGTGGTGAAACATAGTGAAGTCAAACAAATAATATCAAGAATATTAAATAATAAAATAACTACCCCAAATAATTTAAAAATAAACAAGCCAGAGAAAAATTAAACTAAGCGCTTTAATTTTCACTCAGATCAGTTTACTCAGCTTTTATTTCCGAAGGCAAAAGTGTCATTTAGCTTGCATGGCTTAATTAAGCCTAAGGACAAAAACTAAGGTTTTGCCTATTGAAGCTCGAGTATAAGTCATCATCTCCGAGAATCCTATATACCCCTACCTCCCTTCCTAAGTTGATTTATTATTAATCTTAAAGGCACATTAAAAAAATGTAAAATTCTAATCTTTTTCCTAAAGTGCCTAGCGTCTCTCCTAATGTTCAAGAGACATTGGACTTCTATTTTTTCAAAGTTCTAGACTAAAAAGGAACCTAGGGCTACCTAAAGGGCCTTGCACCAAACAAAACACTTAACGACATCACTTAGCACATAAAGTTTCAAGTAGCCTCTAGAAAAATTATTACTAGCATGCTTGAAAACGCAAATAATGATGCAACATGTCATGTTAAGTGTGTGCCACACACATTATGTTCTATATAAGCATGATTTACTCTAAGCATCATCCATGCATGCCATATTGCTATATGCTTATTCATTGTCTATGTTTATGTATTTCGATTATGTTGCTTATCTTTGGTTGCATTGGATCCTACATACTTAGTACATTCAAACATACTAATGCATACTCTATGCCTACATGATGTTACCATATAGGAACCGAAGATCCCATTGATTCTCCTTCATGTGGCTAGACAGATTTTTCAAGTTAGCTATAGTGAGTCCTCATGTCTAGGGATAATATCTATCTTCTTTTATGCTTATGCTTAGACTGCATCTTGTGTATTTCGGAATACTTATGGTCATTATTATGATGGCAAGCCTTGTTGCTTGTCTTGGCCTCCACTAAGTTCTATGTCTAGAGGTATTGTTGCACAAGTTATGTATTATGCTTGAGTTTTGACTCATTTATGTTATATAAGTATTAAACTCTCTTCCTTAGTCCCCATATCCTCTCAATTATGTTTTCTCTTGTGGATTATCTTGCTTTTGTGACCAATAATGTGCGTATGATATACTAAGAAGCTTATTTGGGGTCCCTTCGGGTTCTTCATTCACCATGTCACATCTAGGCCCTAGTTTGGGTCATGACAACTTACCTCTTGTGAGCCATTCATATTAAAAGCAAGGGTTCATGTATGATTATGATCTATTCTCATGTTTCAAGTTAGGCTCACCATTAGAGGTCAAGTATGTTTAACAACTACTCATGTCATTATTCCATGTTTATTACAAGTTATTAAAGTTATGATTATTCCATGTATTCACTGGGATTAGACTTAGCACTAATGGATTGGATGTCGGCGTGGACTATCTTTAAGGGTCCATACTCCTTTCCTCAAACTATGTGCCAATATAGGATTATGTTATACCCTTGCTATACTAGTAGATCCATTTAGTGCACTTTATGATGAAATCCACCTCCAAATGGGTCAGGTTCCCATAAAGGGGGTTATTTTTCTGAAATGAGTCAGGCTCTGGTAATGTGAAGTATGGTTTACCTTGGCAAGTAGACCACCTCTTTACCAATGAGGGGTAGTTATTGGGATTCCAAGTTGTAGCTCACTCGGTCTTATTTTTTGTCGGTTAACGTGTCTTCCCACATATGTATCATGTTCTATGCATGCTGACTAATTTATAAACATGTCTTACTTCAAACATGTTGAATGATTTATAAACATGTCTTACTTCAAACATTGATCATGCATGCCATATTTAGATTATGCTTATCTATTACATATTACTATGCATTTTTTATATTGGCTTATTTCTTGTTGCATTCCATCCTACATATTTAGTACATTCAGACGTACTAACACATACTTTATGCCTAAATGATATCACCATGTAAGGACCAGAGCTCCTCTTGATCATCCTCTACGTGACTAGTGAGGATGTATTAGTACATTTGAAAGTACAAAGTATGTAGGATGTAATGCAACAATAGATAGATATCATAATCAAAATGTACAATATTAAGCAATAGGCATAATATACATTATGACATGTATGATCAATGCTTAAGTAAAACATGCTTAAGCAAATCATACTCATATAGGATATCATATGTGAAGAAAAGACCAAGCTAGCTGTTTAAGGTATAAGCCCCTTAGTGGTTGTGTGGTATAAACCCCTCATATGGTTGATGGTAATCACACCTTACCAACACAGTGACGAAGTATAAATCCCTCGTATGGTTGTTGAGTGTAAAACCCTAATATGGTTACCTGGGCTCTTGTCCCCCCGGATTAGGTATGGTCGCAGCACTTTATATAGAGTATATAATGTGCATAAGCTCATTTCATCATCATGTAGTCATTCATATCATATCTCATGTTTTGGACCTTCAATTCCTCAAGAAAGTCCATCCGGATATTTTATCAAATGCTTAGAGGGTGTGAAGTGGAAATATAAAACCATGCAATTCAAGATGAAATCATGCAAGAAAATCCATTGTAAAACCATCAATCAACACCCTGTAACACCCTCAAGACTTATACATCAAAATTCCTTCTCAAATCGTATAATAGATCAAAGATTTAAAGCTCAAAATATGATAAAATAGTCACAACTGTGCATTGCTTTAAAATAGTGTGCAATGAATTTTATAATAAACAAGACCCATTTGTAAATCAACTTTAAATCATGCAATTTAAGTAAAAGGAGGCTTGAGTATCGTGGGTGAAAAGAACCCATGAAAGAAACCCACATACCTTAGCTTAGAGATGAACTTGGTGAAGAATGGAGATGGAGATTTGGAGCTTGAAGAAGGATGTTGAAGGATAAAGAACGTTAGCTTGGGGTGAGGGTTTGAGACTTGAATCTTGAGAGAAATATAAGATTCAGGGTTTGAGTGAGTATTAGGGAATATTTAGGATGATATGAGAATGAAATAAGGCTAAGTATTGGTAAAAAACATTTAGGAACACTTAGGTACAAGACTTAAAAGTCTTGAACTGAGTACAAAAGGAATAGTCTCCAAATTACACACTGGCGCGGCGCGGCGCGCCTTACACACTGTTTTTAGCATTTATGGAAAATTCATAATTCTATTTGGTTGCTTAAAAATCAGGGTTAGACCCTTGTTCCCCTAATTTAGACCTCCAGAACAAGAATCCAAAGTTATATAAATTTGAGATATATAAAAATTAAAAATTTTGACATTTCGAGGCACATTTTTGGGCACTTTTTCGGGTCATTACAATATCTCCCCCTTGGGAACATTTGTACCTGAATGTAAAAGAGATGTACTAGATAAGAATGATCATCAACAAATCAGCCCCAATAAAATGCAACATAACATATAAAAAGCCATCTTCAAAATCTCAACTTATGTGTAAAATCATCATAAACTTGTCAATTTAAATATGAATGCATATGAATGATGTAGGGGCTGATATATCAAGTTTGGAACCACATGTAGAACTTAGTCATTATCTTAGGCTTTATTAGAGTGAGTGGGGTATGAATATCTCTCCCATAAGACTACTTTGGCTTCCTTGGAGATACCTTTGACTTGATGATCCTTTCAAGAGGGCTTTAATGAACACCGTATCCTCATTAATCAACTCTCCGTTCATCCATCCAGCGCCTCCACTGGGACCTTATTTCTAGTCAACTTATCCTCCACATCACCCACCATCTTAAAGAGTTCTATAGCACAAGAGCCACCAACATATCTCCTCAACCTAGAAACATGAAGAACCAAACAAACCATAATCATATCTCTAGGTAAATCCCATCCACATACAACCTTACCAACTTTCTCTATACTTTAAAAGGTATCACAACCATAATTTCATTTTTAAACCTTAACCACACCTATTTCACTTGTCGCGATGAACTACTATCTCTATAATGACCCCCAAAAAGTGCCCAAAAATGTGCCTCGAAAATATCCAAATCTTAATTTTCATATATCTAAAAATTCATTCATTATTTTAAAAATCCAACTTCATATTTTTGTTCATGGGGTCAAATTGCGTGGGAAACTGGTCTAACCTGAATTTTAGAATAAAAATATCAAAATTTAAAAATCGCAAAAAATGCAATTTAGGAGAGTCAAATTTGAAGGGGCATATCTATTAGCACACGAAGAATTGGGTGGCACCAATCTATAAAGTTAAATCTCATTGAATTATCTTTTCAACGCACTTGGTTTCACCTCATTCAGAGTTTGGATAAAGAATTTATGCCCATTTTTGTAGAACTTTTTTGTGCAAAAGTGCAAATTTCCAGTGAGTAGGCGATGTGGACCAGTGTTATTTGGTCCTGTTTTTTATTTCAGTCCAAGACTTTCAAGTCTTGGGCCCAAGGGTTCTCATATGTGTTTTTACCTATATTTATTCTTATTTCACCCTCATATCACCCTTAACATTCCCCAATATCCTCTAAAATACTTAGACTCATATTTCACCCTAAATTTAAGTCCGAAACTCAAGATCAATCTTAAGGATCTGATTCAAGCTTTAAGTTTCTATTTCTAATATTCTTCAAGGGTTCTCCAAAGTCAAGCTATGTGGTGTTAAACTATTGAGTCCTTTCATCCATGGTGCCTAAGCCTCCTTTTTACTTATATTATATGATTTAAAGTTGAATTTACAAGTGGATCTTGTATATTGAGAAATTTACTGCACAGTGATTTTAATTTATGAAAGTAAGATTATTTTAGTATGTTTTGAGCTCCATATATTTGATCTAATATAGGATTTGATGAGGGATTTTGATGTGAATATCATGTGGGTGTTGCAAGGTGTTGATTAGTGGTTTTACGATAGATTTTATTGCATGATTTTATCTCCAAATTGCATGGTCTTTAACCCTCATTATACATCCCCACTGTTTGATAAAATGTCCAACTAGGATTTCTTGTAGAATTGAAGGTCCAAAGCTTGAGATATGATATGAATGACTATATGATGATGAAATTAGCTTCTGAACATGATGAATTCCATATAAAGTGTTACATTAAACTATACTTAACTGAGGTAGAAATTTGTACTCTTCAAGCATGTAAGTGGTTTGTACTTTGCCACCCAGGATGATGGGATGTGACCATCATCAACCATGTGAGGTGTTTGTACCTTACCACCTAGGATGTTTAGGGTGTGACCATCAGCAACCGAGTTAGGGTTTGTAGTCACCAACCATGAGAGTGGTTTGTACTTCAGCACCTAGAATGATGACGTATGACCATCATCAACCATGTGAGGGTTTGTACAACACCACCTAGGATGATGGGGTGTGACCATCATCAACCAACCAAGGTTGGAAATCTAGCTTGACCTATTCTACATATATAATATCCTAGATGAGTCTGAGTTATCTAAGCATGTTTTACTTATGCATTTTACATACATGCCATATTGCTATACTATGCCCATTGTCTATTGTATGTGTTTTTAATATGATACCTATCTATTATTGCATTACATCCTACATACCTAGTAAATTCACATGTACTAACACATACTCTATGCCTACATGATGTTATCATGTAGGAACTGGAACTCCTATAGATTCTTCTTATAGCTAGATGGATTGTTCAAGTTAGTCTTTGGTGAGTCCTCAATTGCAGGGACAATGACTATTCTATTATACTATGTTCTAGGAGTATCTTTCTTTTATGTATGTATTGACTATAAGGGTGATCCCGGTTACTTGTCTAGACCCTTGCTCTTATCTATGTAGTAGGGACGTTATTGGACATATTATGTATTATGCTTGAGCTTTGACTCACTTATGATATCCAAGCAATTTAAATATAAGTCTCTCTCTCCCTTAGTCCTAATTCCCCATGTTTATGTTTATTATGTTGTTTTATATTTCATCCATGATCAAGGATGTGTAATGATATGCTATGAGCCTTGTTTGGTGTTCCTTCAATTTCCTCATTTCCCGGTCACACGTCTAGGCCCTAGGCTTGGGTCGTGACAAAGATGGCATCAAATATTCTAAGTGTTGGATCCATGTTTTCCCAAGCGTGTTTTTATCTATTCTTAGCCAAATTTCACCCTTATATTATTCTTAACATTTCTCAACCCTCCCCAAAACATTAAGTCATATTTTCACTCCAAAATTCAAAACTCAAAACCCTCATCCGGAACTAAGAATTTTCTTCAAGCTTCAAGCCTTCATCTTCAATCTTTACCAAGAACTTCTCCAAAGCTAATGTATGTGGTATTGTATCATTGGGTCTTTTCATACTTGGTGACTAATATTTCATGATTTAAAGTTGATTTTACATATGGGTCTTGTTTATTGAGAAATTTACTGCATAGTGATTTAAGTTCATAAATGTATAGTTGTTTTAGCATGTTTTGAGCTCTAAATCTTGGATCAAATATTGGATTTGATGAGGCGTTTGATGTGATTGTCTTGGTACTGTTACAAAGTGTTGATTGGTGGTTTTACAATAGATTTTCGTGCATGAATTATTCTCTAAATTGTATGATCTTATACCCTCATTTCACACCCCTTAAGTGTTTGATAAAATATCCGGCTAGGGTTTCTTGAGAAAATGAAGGGCCAAAGCATGAGATATGATATGATTGATATTAGGATTATAAAATGAGATTATGTACATGATATACTCTATATAAAGAGTTGCATTGGACCATATCCTACCCAAGCCTAGGGGCTAGATGTGACACTACAAATGGAGAACCCCAAGAAACCCCAATCAAGCCTCTCAACTTATCATTGCACATCATTGGTTGCGAAAGCATGTAAAAGACATAAAACAGCATAAGGGGTAGTGGGTCTAAGGGATAGATTTCCCAAAAAATCAACATCAATAGACAAGGCATCAAAGCTCATATCATAAATACACAACTTGTCCAAAAAACACCTCTAAATAAATAGATAGAGCAGGGGCCAAGTCAAAGTAACTGGGCTTACCGTCATAGTCAAACTAGAACACAAAATAGAATGTCTTAATACAAGTCAAGAGAAAAGCATAAACCAAAGTCCCCAGAATAGAGGACTTATCCACAAGCTTGAAATAACACTGACTAGTCATGTGGAGAAGGAGGATGGTCAACTTGGGCACCGATTCCTATATGGTGATATCATGCAGGCAAGAGTATGCGTTAGTACGTTTGAATATACTAAGTATGTGGGATACAATACAATAAGAGCTAAGCTTTAAAATCAACATGCATAACAATAAACAATAGGCACAATATAGTAATATGACATGAATGATCAATAAGTGAACACACTTAAGTAGCTCACGCTCATATAGAGTATCGTAAGTGTAGAAGAGACTAAGCTAGCTATTCAAGGTATAAACCCCTTGGTGGTTGTGTGGTATAAACACCTCACATGGTTGATGATAATCACACCTTATCAATATAGTGAGGAAGTATAAACCTCTTGCATGGTTGATGGGTATAAACCGCCAACATGGTTACATGGGCTCGTGTCCCTCTTGATCGGGTATGGTCTAATGCAACACTTTATATAGAGTATATCATGTATATAATCTCATTTCATCATCACAACATTAGTCATATCATATCTCATGCTTTGGATATTCATTTCTTTAAAAAATCCTAGCTGGGCATTTTATCAAACACTTAAGGAGTGTGAAATGGGGATATGAGACCATACAATTTAGAGAAGAAATTACGCAAGAAAATCTGTGGTAAAATGATCAATCAATAGCTTGCAACAACCCAAGACAATTTCTTCAAAATCCCTCAGCAAATCTAACATTTGATCCAAGATTTAGAGCTCAAAACATGCTAAAATAACTATACTTTTATGAACTTAAATCACTGTGCAGTAAATTTTTTAATATACATGACCCACATGTAAAATTAACTTTAAATCATGTAATATTAGTAAAAAGGAGAAGGAATTACACATGAGCGCACCCTTGGCGCATTACACCGGGTGTAGATTGCTCTCTCAAAATCGTCACTAAAAAAATTATAATTGCTATTTTTTCGCTCATAAATCAAGGTTAGACCCCTTTTAACCTAATTTGAATTGCTTGATCACAAATATGAAGACAGATTTTAAAAATAACAAATTAATTTTGAGATATATAGAAATTAAAATTTTGAGCATTTTGAGGCATATTTTTGGACACTTTTTGGGGTTATTTCAATATCTCACCCTTGGGAACATTCGTCCTCGAATGTAACGGAGACGTACAAGACAAGAGTGATACACATCAGTCCCAACAAGAATGCAACATAACATGTAAAACACCATTTTCAAATTCTCAACATAAGTGTAAAATCATCATAAGTTTATCCACTTAAACATGAATGCATATGAATGAAATAGGGCTGAAGGATGAGGATACCATGTTGCATGTCTGCTTCAACCTCCCATGTAGCAGTTTCAACTTGTTGGTTCCTCCGGAGGACCTTTACAGATGCCACCATATTGTTCCTCAATCTTTTTACTTGGCTATCCAAGATCTGAACCAAAACCTCCTCATAAGTTAAGTTATCATCAACAAAACCTATAACATCAAGAGGCATAATGGCATTCGGATCACCAACACACTTCCTCAACATAGAACATGGAATATCGAATGAACCAAATTCATTTCACTAGGCAACTTCAACTTATAAGCCACCTTGCCAATCCTCTCTATCACCTCATAAGTTCCAATATATCTTGGTTACAAATTCACCCTTTTTACAAAAATGGACCACATCTTCCATTGGAGAAACCCTCAAATAGACCCAATCACCTACTTTGAATTCAAGATCTCTTTTTCTTACATCGGTATAGGATTTTTGACGACTTTGGGCTTTCCACAACCTTTCCCTAATTATCCTAACCTTATCAATATAGTTCTTAATTAGATTTAGACCTAATAAATCCACCTCTGCAACCTCAAACTAACGTACCGATGATCTATAATGTCTCCCATAAAGAGCCTCAAAAGGAGCCATACTGATGCTAGAGTGATATCTATTGTTGTAGGCAAACACAATCAATGTAATATGGTCATCCCAACTACTTTAAGCTCTAAAACAAAAGTCCTAAGCATATCCTCAAGTGTTTGAACTGTCCTATCAGCTTGGCCATCCGTTTGAGGGTGGAAGATTGTACTAAGGTGAACTTTAGTACCAAGATCCCTTTGAAAATACCTCCAAAAGTGTAAGTAAATTATGCACCATAATCTGATATAATGGATAAAGGAATCCCATGTAACCTCATTAAATCATAGATGTACAACCTTGCATACTCTTCAGCCCTATATGTACTCTTAACCGGTAGAAAGTGAGCCGACTTCAACATCCTATAAACCACAACCCATATGGAGTCAAAATCTTCCCTAGTCTTGGGAAACCATGTGTGTTTTTACCTATACTTAGCCTTATATCATCCTCATATCATCCTTAACATTCCCCAATATCCTCTCAAACACTTAGACTCATATTTCACCCTAAATTAAAGTTCCAAACTCAAGACCAATCTTAAGGACTTCAAAAAGGATTGCATTCAAGCTTCATGTCTCCATTTTTAATCTTCTTCAAGGGTTCTCCAAAGTCAAGGCATGTGGCTTTAAACCATTGGGTCCTTCCACCCATATTGCCTAAGCCTCCTTTTTACTAATATGCATGATTTAAAGTTGATTTTATATGATTTTAAATCATGAAGTATAGTTGTTTATTTGAGCTCCAAATGTAGGATCTAATATGAGATTTAATGAAGTGGTTTTATGTGAATGTCTTAGGGGTGTTGCATGGTGTTGATTGATGATTTTACCATAGATTTTATTCCATGATTACATCTCTAAATTGCATGGTATTTTACCCCCATTATACACCTCCAAGTGTTTGATAAATTATCCGGCTACGGTTTCTTGTGAAATTGAAGGTCCAAAGCTTGAGATATGATATGAATGACTATATGATGATGAAATGAGCTTATGAACATGATGATTATGAACATGATGAATTATACATAAAGTGTTGCATTAGACCATACTCAATTGAGGTGGGATTTTGTACTCTTCAACTTTGTGAGGGGTTTGTACTTCGCCACCTAGGATGATGGGGTGTGACCATCATCAACCATGTGAGGGATATTACCACACCACCTAGGATGATTAGGGTATGATCATCATCAATCGAGTTGGGGGTTTGTACACATTAACTATATGAGGGGTTTGTACTTCACCACCTAGGATAATAGGGTATAACTATCATTAACCATAGGAGGGGTTTGTACCACACCACCTAGGATGATGGGGTGTGACCATCATTAACCATGTGAGGGATTTGTACCATACCACCTAAGATAATGGGGTGTTACCATTATCAACCAACTAAGGATGGAAATCTAGCTTGGTCTATACTACACATATGATATCCTATATGAGTATGAGTTGTCTAAGCATGTTTTACTTATGCATTGAACATACATGCCATTTTGCTATAATATGCCTATTGTATATTGCATACACCTTGATTATGATGCCTATATATTTTTACATTATATCCCACATACTTAGTATATTTAGATGTACTAACGCATACTCTATTTGTACATGATGTTACCATGTAAGAACCAGAGCTCCTATTGATTCTTCTTGTGGTTAGACGGATTATTCAAGTTAGCCTTTGGTGAATCCTCCATTCTAGGGATAATGACTATTCTCTTATACTTGTTTTAGGACTATTTTTCTTTTATGTATGTATTAACTATTTCGATAAGCCTGATTATTTGCATTGGTCCCCGCTCTTATCTATGTAGTAGAAGTATTGTTGGACATGTTATGTATTATGCTTGAGATTTTACTCCCTCATGATATCCAAGCTATTTAAATATAAGTCTCTCTATCTCCCTTAGTCCCAATTCCCTATGTTTATGTTTCTTATATTGTTTTACATTAGTTTCATGGCCAAGGATGTGTAATGATATGCTATGAGGATTGCTTGGGATTCCTTCGGGTTCCCCATTCGCCGGCCACGTCTAGGCCTAGGCTTTTATAATGAAAAAGATGGTATTAGAGAACTAGGTTGATAGATCCTTGACGTCCAACAAACCACGCCAATTAGAATCCTATTCTTGGTTTTGTTGTGTACCACAACTATGAGTAGAGGCTATGAGACCTTTTAGGAAATCTTTCCCCTCTTTATGGTCTATGTCATGATATAGAAGCGAGATAGGGATTTCCCCTTTAATGAGTGTTCTTTACTCTTTTAGTTGTTCATGCCGCTTCATGGAGGAAGGCGAAGGAAGGTACTTAGAAGGTTTTGATTTTGACGGATCTGAGTTTCACTATTTCTTCTCTATTCTTTTAGTTGATGGTAGGGATTCTTGTGTGTCCAAGTGGTTGTGTGGATCTTTGGTGTCTATTTCCTTAGTTGGGTACATTGGTTCTAGAAAGTTCTTAGATCTGGGTTTGTATTGCATTAGGTCTTATTTTGTGGCTTGTTGGAGTTGGTATGGTGGATTTTGATGTCATTATAGGGAAGGAATAGTTGCATGCATGTAGTGTCTCTATGGATGGTAGGACTCATAAAGCTAAAATTAGACTCCTTAATGAACCTATCTTTAAGTGGGAGGTTGTAAAGTGGTAGCAAAAGAGGTAGGTTGAAATGACCCCAAAAGGTGCCCGAAAATGTGCCTCGGAAGTAACCAGAAACTTGTTTTCCATATATTTAAAATTTTATTTAGAATTTCAAAAATTCAACTTCATATTTCTTGTTCAGTGGGTCCAAATTAGGGTTATAAGGGTCTAACCTTGATTTTAAAGCAAAGGAATCGAATTAAGATATTTCGCTTGGTGAAATTTCTAGTGGGCATCCGTAAACTCTCTGAGACACGGAGAGGTGTTATTTCTGCACTATCTTTTCCTAGTTCACCCATATTTTTCTAAGTGTTGGACCTAAGTTTTCCCAAACATATTTTCACCTAGGGTTAGCCTTATCTTACCCTCATATCACCCTAAAACATTCCCCAATATTTCCCAAATAGTTAGACTCATTTATAACCCAAAATTCAAGTCCCAAACTCAAGGTCAATCTCAAGGATTTCTTCAAGGATCTCACCCAAGCTTCAAATCTCCGATTAAAGTCTCCTTCAAGAACTTCATAAAAGCTAAAGTATGTGGTGTTGAACCATTGAGTCCTTTCACCCATGGTGCCTAAACCTCTTTTTACTTATTATTGCATGATTTAAAGTTGATTTTATGTGTGGGTCTTGTATATTGAGAAATTTACTGCACAATGATTTTAGTACATGTAAGTACGGTTGTTTTAGCATATTTTGAGCTTCAAATCTTGGATCTAATATGGGATTTGATGAGGGGTTTTGATATAAATGACTTTGGGGTGTTGCAAGGTGTTGATTAAAGGTTTTACCACTGGTTTTCTTACATAATTTCACCTCTAAATTGCATGCTCATTTTCCCCCATTATATACCCCCAAAGTGTTCGATAAAATGTCCAGTTATAGTTTCTTGTGGAAATGAAGGTCCAAAGCATGAGATATGATATAATAGAATACATGATGATGAAATGAGCTTATGAGCATGATGAATTCTATATGAAGTGTCATATTAGACCATACATAACCATATAAGGGGTTTGTACTTCACCACCTAGGATGATTGAGGTGTGACCATCATCAACCGAGTTGGGGGTTTATACACATCAACTATGTGAGGGGTTTGTACTTCACCACCTAGGATGATTAGGGTGTGACCATCATCAACCATGCGAGGCGTTTGTACTTCACCACTTAGGACGATTGGGGTGTGACCATCATCAACCATGTGGGGGATTTGTACTTCTCTACCTAGGATGATTGGGGTGTGATCATCATCAACCAACCATGGTTGGAAAGCTAACTTGGTCAATTCTACACATATGATATACTATATGAGAATTGATTACCTAAGCATGTTTTACTTAAGCATTGCTTATATATGACATATTGCTATTTCATGCCAATTACCTATTGTTGTGCATATTAATTATGAAGCTTGTCTCTTGTTGCATTGCATCCCACATACTTAGTACATTCAAATGTACAAACACATACTCTTGCCTACATGATATCACCATGTAGGAACTAATGCCCAAATTGATCCTCCACCTCCTCTACGTGGCTAGACGGTGCTATCCCAAGCTTATTAAGGAGTCCTCCATTTCGGGGATTTTGGTTTATATTTTTCTCTTATCTATGTATTGAGACACTACCTTATGTTCTATTTGACTATGAGGGTGAGCTTGGTTACCTTGTCTTGGCCCCCGCTCTATCTTTTTATTTACAGGTGTTTGTTAGACAGGTTATGTATTTCGTTTGAGCTTTGACACATCTATGTTATTTAAGTGTTGCACCATTTCCCCTTGTTCATATTTCTTATTATGTTTTATATTGCTTCCGCGATCATAGATGTGTAATGATATGCTATGAAGCTTGTTTGTGGTTCCTTCGGGTTCTCCAATTGACGGCGTCTAGGCCCTAGGCTTGGGTCATGACATAGGTCCATTCTTGTCTTAAGGTACAATTGGTCTCTAAGAGGTTGCATTGTTTTTCCATCTTATGAGAATTGGAGGTGTTAGACCTATTTTTTTTGCGTATTGAATAGTTGTTATTGGTAGATGAGACCTTGAATGTCCCTTTATGATATTTTAAAATTGGGGTAGTGTCTTTTGGTTTGACTAGTACACCTGTTATGCCTATAAGTCTCACGAATAAGATCTCTAATCCTTAGCATAATAGGTTTATGCTCATTTAGGTGATGATATAATTTTTCATCCCCTAATGCGGTTGTAACGACCTGGCCCAACACTGTGAGGTATTGTTCGCTTTGGACACCGTGGTGACGGTGCCAGGCATACCCGCACGGATTTGTCCTCTTAGGTTACCCTAAAAGGCGCCTCACAAGTTAGATTCAAGCCTCTACTAATATAGCCCACGAACTCCCTTTTTGTTTTCGATGTGCGATTCGCCTAAGTGAGCTACAGGAGTTACGTATCGCCGTCCCAGCACTAACTCCCCCTAGGGACTCAGCGTCCTCACTGAGGTTTGCCCCACCACCATACTAGTAGAGAGTCGGATCTGATACCAACTGTAATGACCTGGCCTAACACTGTGAGGTATTGTCCACTTTGGACACCGTGGCGATGGTGCCATGCGTACTCGCACGGATTTGTCCTCTTGGGTTACCCCAAAAGGTGCCTCACAAGTTAGATCCAAGCCTCTACTAATATAGCCTAGGAACTCCCTCTCTTTTTTCGATGTGCGATTCGCCTAAGTGAGCTACAGGCGTTATGTATTATCGTTCCTGCACTCACCCCCCGTAGGTGGTCAGCGTCCTCATTGAGGTTTTCCCCACCATCGTACTAGCACAGGGTCAGCTCTAATACCAACTGTAATGACCTGGCCCAACACTGTGAGGTATTATCCACTTTGGACACCGTGGCGATGGTGCCATGCGTACCCGCACGGATTTGTCTTCTTGGGTTACCCAAAAAGGCGCCTCACAAGTTAGATCCTAGCCTCTACTAATATAGTGCAGGAACTCTCTCTCTTTTTCTGATGTGGGAGTCACCTAAGTGAGCTACAGGCGTTATATATCGCCGTCCCTGCACTGACTGGAGTGTCCACAGACCGTGTCTAGTAGAGTCTTATTTAATGGTGTGTCGTACACTACATCCATAAACAGGAGGCTACGGGACATTAGGATGATACTTTTCCTTCTAATCTTAGATCGTGCATTAGAACGGTGTGAATAGGGTAATTTTTCCCCTTCTGACCAAATTAATTTGTATTTCATATATGCCACCAATAAAGCAACCAGTCAGCCGTAGAGGGAGGCCTGCAGTAGTAGATGGGGCCTGAAGCAGTCGGAGAACTACCCGGGCTTGTAATCAGCCAAAGCCGGAGACCGTTCTCCCGACAGTGAGTTTGGTTACCCCACCAGCTCTAGAGGGCCGGGCATCAGAACCTCCGACTCCCCAGGAAGGTTCTGATATTAGGGAACTCGGGGAGGCGGTACAGTTATAGGCCCAGATTGTGGCCTGCCAGACCTACAGACAGGAGCCGGGGAGTAGTCAAGCCACTCGTTGAGATAGTTCTCGGGCCCGTGATTTCTTGGCTTGTCGACCACCAGAGTTGTTTGGGTCCAAACCTTCGAAAGATCCTCAGAAATTTGTGAGACAGATGCAGCAGACCTTGAGGGTGATTGGAGCCTCGGAAGTAGAATTGATGAAGTTGGCATCTTATAGATTACATGATGTTGCGGCAAATTGGTATGAATTGTGGCTGCTATCTCTGGGTGCAAATGCCTAACCTGCTATTTGGGGAGAGTTTACTGAAGCCTTTTTGGCTCACTTTTTACCTCCCGAGATCAGATATGCCAGGGAGGACAGATTTTTGATGTTGCGACAGCGGGGCCAGTTGGTTCGGGAGTATAGCTTGGAATTTGATTCTTTGGTTCGATATGCACCGGCACACATCTCCAGCATAACAGATCGCATGCACCAATGTATTGTGGGGCTGGATACATATTATGTTGATAGTTGCTTGGTATTGGCTGCCCAACCTGGGATGGATATTGCTCGTATTCAGGTTTATGCCCAAGCGATGAAGGATCATCGTCGTGGGCGCTAGGTGGACAGGACAGATTATAGGGGGCTGCCAAAACGGGCTAGGTCATCCGATTCAGGAGTGAATTTTTGAGGTAGTCAGTTTCGGACATAGCTGAGTGGGCCTCCTCCTCCTCGACCGTTACGAAGCACACCTCCGCAGACCTCTGGTTGGAGACCAGCTACCTCTAGTTAGTCAGGGGTTAGGCCGGGTTTTGGCAATCAACAGGGTTTTATTATACTTCCGTGCTACAGGTGCCTATTTTCTTTGTGGTCGCCCGGGGCATCAGGTGCGTAATTGTCCCAACACAGCTGGTGCAGAAGGATTCTCCCAGACTTTTGGAGCAGGCAGGGCTTCCTCTTCTGCTTCCGTGGCTGTGAATCCCGCGGTATGAGGTGCTACAACATTGGTAGATCGTGGTAGGGGTCGCGGTGGAGCTTCAAGTTCTAGCAGTCCTGCTAATCGTATTTATGCCCTATCTAGCCGACAGGACCAGGAGGCAACGCCTAATGTGATTACAGGTACATTATTTATTTGTTCTCGGGCTATGTATGCATTAATTGATCCTGGCACTACTTTGTCGTATATTTCTCCATTGGTTACATGCACAATTGACATAGAGTCTGAACCAATTGAGCCTTGCGAGGTTGGGACACTAGTAGGTGAATCTATTATAGTTAGTAGGGTTTATAAAAATTGTCTAGTATTTGTTCTCGATCATCGTACTTTGGCTGATTTGATAAAGCTGGATATGATAGATTTTGATGTAATTATAGGCATGGATTGGCTGGCTTCTTGCTTTGCTATGGTAGACTGTCAAAAGAAGCTAGTTCAATTTCAGTTTCCAGGAGAATCGGTTGTAGAATGGTTTGGTAATATCGCAACGCCGAGAGGTAAGTTTATTTCATACCTCAAGGCTAGCAAGATGATTAGAAAAGGGTGTCTTTATCACTTGGTTCGGGTGCATGATATGAATGACGAGCCTCCAGCTCTCCAGTCCGTTCCTATGGTTAGCGAATTTCTGGACGTATTTTCGGATGAGCTTCCTGAAATTTCTCCAAAGCGAGAGGTGGAATTTGCTATAGATTTATTGCCCGACACTCAGCCTATCTCGATCCCTTTGTACAAAATAGTGCCAGCCGAGCTAAAAAATTAAAGGAGCAGCTTAAGGATTCATTGGAGAAAGGCTTTATTTGGCCTAGCGCCTCTCCCTGGGGAGCTCCGGTATTATTCGTAAGGAAGAAGGATGGGTCGTTACGGATGTGCATTGACTATTGTCAACTAAACAAGGTAACCATTAAGAATAAATATCCCCTCCCCAAGATTGACGATCTATTTGGCCAGTTGCAGGGAGTTAGGTGCTTCTCAAAAATAGACTTGCGGTCAGGATATCACCAGGTTTGGGTACGGGCAGAAGATATTCCCAAAACAACTTTCAGAACTCGCTACGAACACTATAAATTCAGAGTTATGTCTTTTGTCCTAACAAATGCCCCTACTGTGTTTATGGATCTTATGAATCAAGTGTTTAAGCCATTCCAAGATGAGTTCGTGATTGTATTTATTGATGACATCCTAGTTTATTCTCGGTCCGAGGAGAGCCATGTGGCCCACTTGAGAATTGTTCTTGGTGCTCTTCGTCATCAAAAGTTATATGCAAAATTTTTGAAATGTGAGTTTTAGTTATGTTCGGTAGCGTTCTTGGGCCATGTCATAGGAGCTGATGGCGTTTGAGTAGACTCGCAGAAAATTGAGGCTGTGAAGAATTGGCCTAGGCCCACAACACCGACGAAGGTGCGTAGTTTTCTTGGCTAGATAGGTATTACAGGAGATTTGTAGAGGACTTTTCTTCTATTTCAGCGCCTCTGACAAAGTTGACACAAAAAGGGGCGAAGTTCCAGTGGTCCGATGCCTGTGAGCGTAGTTTTCAGACCTTGAACGAGAGGCTGACTACAACTCCAGTTCTTACCTTGCCTGATGGTCCAGACGGGTATGTAGTTTATTGTGATGCTTCCCATGTGGGTTTGGGATGTGTACTAATGTAGCGTGACAAAGTAATCGCTTATGCTTCCCGTCAGCTTAAGAAGCACGAGCGAAACTACCCTACCCACGATTTGGAGTAAGCTACGGTTATCCACGCTTTAAAAATATGGAGACATTATTTATATGGTGTTCATGTAGATATTTTTACTGATCAGAAGAGTCTCCAGTATATCTTTAAGCAGAAGGAACTGAACTTGCGGCAGCGTTGGTGGTTAGAATTACTAAAGGACTATGATAT